>JANHFK010005481.1:78868-91482 GCA_036250565.1 Sibynophis collaris | reverse complement strand
CGCTTGGCCTTATTGCCATGCGCTCAAAAGCCTGATTGGGCTTATTATCAGGGGATGTCTTATTTTGGGGGAAACAGAGTATTAAAACAGAGGACCTCTAAGTTAACCAAACTACTGAAAAAATACTAACTAGATTTCAAACCTATCAGGGTTAAAATTAGGTAATTTTCTAGGGGAGAACAGCTTTTTCATAGCTCCTTCAAGAAATTATTCATAAATATATGGCATTGTCTGCCAAGAAAAATCTTGTAATTCTTCATGTTTATATAAATCCTTTATTTACTGAACAAGGATTGAAGTGCTCTAGCAGTATAAACATTGTTTGTTCATGTTGTGGCTTATAAATCTGATGTTAAGAAAAACATTTTGAATATAAGCCTCTCCGAGAAAAGTTAAGCAGATTTCCTATTTATGATGAAATGTATTTGTGTCTGTTCAGTGTCACATATATTCCAGTGTGACAGTCCAGTTTGTTTTCTGATGGGACTTCACAGGTTCCTTTAGGCTTTTGAGCACCCCTACTGCTTTTGATAAGCATCACAAGTGGGGTGCAACTTTACTTCCTGGAGACCATATGCTATATCTCCTGGTGTCTAAGACAGCCCCTGTTCTCTTGGCAACTGTTACTGCTAATGGCTGGACATTATCTATGAATAATAATTATTTTTTTCTAGAAACGGTGTTTCCCTTAATTGGAGAAGAGATTCTATGATTCTCTTATAATTCAGCAAATTCAGACATATTGATCCTCGCATGGCTTGGTCTTCTTACTTTAATTTTTCTGGTATAATTTAATTACTTTTACCCTTAATATTTTACTCCTTATATTACACCTTTTCCCAATGAGAACATATGAGCTTATTTCAGTAGGAGTAGACTGTCAAGAGTAAAAACATGACTGTTCTCATCCTACCACTGAACAAACATTTTATTGATTCTAAGAAAATGTCATTTCATGCTGACCTTCCTGTTTATACATGCCCATGGAATCAGTGAAGAAAATATATATTTTTTTTCTAGTTGAGAAATGACTAAGTATAGAGAGTCTTCGTATTTATGAATGTAGGTAACAAGCATTTATTTATACTGAAATTAGGGAGTTTAAGGTGTATGAGAATATTTAGGAATGTAAACAGGAGAAAAAAGATATCCAAATATGCCCTTTGTAGCTTAATATGGCTTTCTGAACCATTAAAATTATTTAATAAAGTCATTGAAGAATCAAAAGTATTTTAAAAAATAGTAATTAGCAAAGAAAACATTTTATCACAGTTATTAACATTAGCAGCAACTGTACCAGTAGTGGGTTCCTAACGCTTCTGTCCAGTTCTTAGAACCGGTGATAAATGTGGTGGGAGGCTCCGCCCACCCACCCAGATGTCATCACATGTGCAGAAGCGCCATGCGCAGAAGTGCTGCGAATGAGCGAAGCGCTCGCACACTCGTGCACACTCCCATTGCAAGCCGGTAGCAAAGGTAAGTAGAACTCAGCCCTGAACTGTACCATCCTACTTTAGCAAGAAAAATGCATGCTACTCTATTAGAGATGTAAAATATCACACTTTTCAACAACCACCAATCACCACCAAACACCCACACACACACATCATTTCTCACAATTGAGAAAAATGTTCCTGGTGGATCTTTATATATACTGTAGCTAGGATCAAACATCTTTATTACTATAAATTTGTGAGCTGATTTTTTAAAAACTATACAATAGAAGACATCTATTGTTCTTGGTGCTCTCTGGGAGCTTGCTTGTTTTCTTGCAGATGTTTAATTACCCAAACTAGGTAACATCATCAACAACATTTTGGTTGCTTTGAGAAAACCTTCCTCAATCTATTTCAGATCTATGCTAGGACTATATTTACAATCCTAAGCTGATAAAATGTATAACTATATTGAAGAATAGAAAAAAGGACAGGAACTTCCCACTATTCTCATCGACACGAGAGTTTTTCACATATTTGCAGAATACAGAACTTGATGCTTAAAAAACTAAAACTAAAAACAAAATACAACCATCAGGACCGCTGATCAAGAGACACAATTCTAATGATAGAAAATTGATTGCATTCAAGTAAACTTATTTTGTCCATATCTCTCACAAAATCAAATTCTCACAGAATCCTAGAGTTCCTCAGGAAAAATATTTCAAAAATCCTGCTCTAAATTACAGTGCTTTGATATTGCTTTTAAGTAAATAATTTTGCTGATTTCTAATACACGGAGATAATAAATTATACATTTTAACAAATCATAAGCTTAACAAATTATGCAAATTATTCCTGTATGGAGATTTTTACAGTTCCTTAACTGTCTTATTCTCTCTCTCCCTGATTCACGTAGGTCACGGGTGTCAAACTTGATTGCATCACATGATGTATTGTGACATATCTTGATGTTTTTTGCCTTTATGGAGCCAGGGTGGGCGTGGCCTGCACTGGCCCACAGGCTGCCAGTTTGACATCTCTGATGTAGGTGTTTCTATTAGATCATTAGCTGCAGAATGTTCCTACAGCTGTGACCACATACAACAACAACAACAATGTTCAACGATCATTACAACTTCCTACATCCTAATCTTCTTTCTTTATATATACCTCTTTGTTCATCAAAAGGTGTCTCAGGTGTCTTAATTAGGCAGGAAACTTTTTGGGATCTAGGATACCATTTTTCTAGTGTTGCCAAAAAGCAAACTTGAGATCGTTTCATAATACTTGTATCTATCTGGTTGTCTCATCCTGCCATGAACCACTTATGTTAATTTATCTAAGTACAAGTGGCTTGAGATGGTGCTAGAATAACAAGATCTGATCTGTTTGTCCATAAAAAATGGGTTACCCCATGCATAATTAAAACAAAATGGAAATACAACCAAACAAGTTAAGAAATACCATTTTCTATAATGTTCATTTTATCTGAATTTTCTAGTTATTTCCAGCACTAATAAATTGGAATTGGTGAACAGGAAGAAGAATACCTCCAGTGTTGCATTATCCTGTAGACAGAATCTATTTTTATTGAAGTTAAAAATCTTAATACACTATCTTAAGTCAAGTCTTTTCCAGGAATTATATAATCATCATCCACAGTATGACTATGCCCAACTCCCTTTACAATATAGTGGTACCTCAGTACTCATCGTTAATTGGTTCCAGGAGGTGCAAAGACTACCAAAAAGAGCTGAATACCAAATGAATTTTCCCCATAAGGAATATTGTAGTGAGTCATAAGACAACCAACACTGACAAGTTCTAGCTTGTGCATTGAGTACCAAACAAACGATAAGTACCAGGACAAAATTTTGGCAGTCAAACTGCATTGAGTACCAAATTCAATGAGTTTCAAAGCAGTTGAGTACCAAGGCACCACTGTGTAGGATTTCTCTTTTCTTCTTCTCAGTAAAGAAGGCAACACATAGACTCTCAATACAATTCTTTTTACTATAAATAAATAATTTACTGTAATTAATTTAAAAATAGAAGTACATGCTTTCTTAAAGACTTTGACCTTCATATACCGTGTATCAAATCCCAGGTCTAGAGGCTATATTAATCTATAGAAATCTTCTGTAGTGTGCTGCAAATCCCAGGTCTAGAGGCTATATTAATCTATAGAAATCTTCTGTAGTGTGCTGACAAAAGCACTCCAGTTAGTTAAAAGTAGCTAACTATTGCAACACACAATGTAGTATTCTTTACAGAGAGAGGAATGAAAGCCACAACAAATCCTTTAAAGATTCTAGTCCTATTTAAGGCCATCTCTTTTATCATCTTTTTTAAATATAAATTTTATTAGAAGTTTTAAAGTGAACATAAAACTAACACAAGCTAATGAAGAATAAAGACAACAAAGAAAAAGAAAGGGAAAAAAATGCAAAAAGAAAGAATAAAAGAAATAGAAGCCAAAAATTATTTGGATGCAAACACATATATTAATGCAGAAGATCATAAAAACTAAAATACAATTGAAACCAGAGGTTTTTCTTTGGGGACTAATGGATTAGCAACAAGAAAAAAGATGTGGAACTTTGTTTCATGACAACTGCAACAAGATTATTATACGCTCAAAAGCTTCGACACTGCCCCCAATGGAGGAATGGTTGGTGAAGATGACGGAGAAGAAGATGGAGCTGGTTAAATTAACTTCTTTGATTAGAGAAAAAACATCTACATTTAGATTGGAAACCCTTTATAGACTTTTTGCATGACACTGTAAAAAATTCACTTAGGATTTGTGGTTTCAATGATGGGATAATAGAAATGGTGAGCTTCCTTTTCTATTATTTTTTTGTAAACAGCTTTCTAATCATACTTGTATTTACTGTAAAGGAAATTGGAATCTATCTCTTTCTTCTCAAGGATGAAAACTAAGTATTCATCCTGAAACAGTAATTCATGTCTTGCCCATTTCCTCCCGCCCCCTGCATAGCTTTTGGCTTTACTTGCTGTCTTAAATTATCAGAAAACATTTTCCTAAAATGTACTTTATACTGACAATGAAGGAAGAGGGCAGGCAAATCAATGGTCATAATATTAATATTTGTACATATTTGTAAAAAGTTCAATTCTCCTTATGTGCCCTCAAAGTCAGTAAAAGACTAAAGTAAAATACCCTAAAGTTACAAATCCCATCAAAGATGCAACAGCATTGATAATACTGGTGTCAGACTAACATTCTGTTTTGTGGTCACTCAAATATTGTCTAAATTTCCTACATTATAAAGAATAGATTATGGTTTCCTGCTTCTTTATGGCACAAGATTGAAGGAAGCAGTGTAACAGTGGCTTTACAGCCTAAAGAGACTTCTTTTCACTTAGTGAAATGGGAATTGTTTAATAATCATTATATTTTTCATTACAATAACATCAACAAAGTGGACTTTTGGAGTATATCTTAATTTGAAAAGAAATTCACTTTGCAAAATTTGGCTATAAAATGGTTTATTTACTTTTTTAAAAAAATAATTATTTTTTTAAAAAAATATAAAATGGAAACAGTACCTTCCATTTTTATTTTGTATTGCAAAATGCCAAAAATGATTGCCAATGGGTCATATTAACTCCCCATAATGGGGGAGGGACATTTTCCCATTTCCACAGAAATTCTGTGGCGGATTTTGTGGTTTATCAGATTTTAAATTTCTTGGAGAAGCACTATTCCCAGTACAGTATGTCCTTCCTTTCCTTGGGCAAATGTTTCTTTTCATTTTTATTTTTTTCCCAGCTTCTCGGTTTTGCAAATCTGCAAATTATAAATAGAATAAGAGAGAGGGAAATTGGCTCACCTTAGGGAAAAAAAGTCAAATTCCCCAGCATCAATCCTCCAACATTCATAATTAGCAGTTGCTAGCGATCAAAACAGAATAAAAATATGCTGCTAGATTCTAATTATAATTCCAAATTAGTTGGAGATTCTTTTTGGTAAAGTTTTCATTTAACATATCTATGAATTTTCATGCACCTTTTTGGCACAAAGGTACATATTTGTAATTTTACCTAATATACAGTTTTTACCAGCAATTTCCCCTAATGCAAAAAATTTGGTACACTATTTGCATGCATTATTTGTAGGTATATATGCATGTAAGATTTCTCTAATATTTATTTTTATTTTATTTTTAATTGACAAATGGTATTGTAGTTTGGCTACCTATGAAGTTGCAATTAAGTATGATTTATTTTTCCACTATTTCAAAAATGTGAAATTGTCTAAGTTTCTGTACAAATACAAAACAAACAATTTGTCTCCTATTCTGCAAAAGCAGTAACTACAACATTTAAAACATTTTTAAAGGTGCTCTACAGTTTTCTACAGGTGTTTCAGGAAGTATTTATATGTAAAATCACAACAACGTGTCAAGTTTATATCACCTTCTTGCATTATTACACGGCATTTTTAAGACTTTATTCTCATGGACATGCTCCTTCAGATTCCTCAGGGATTTCTTGGACAGCATTGTTAAGGATGGGTGATGATAGTGAAAAAGAGTCAAAACATTTCTCATTAGACAGTAAAATATTTAGACAAAAATGAATATTTAATGGGCATGGAATCATGTTCATTTGCAAATTCCTGGAACCATCCTCTTAATGAGAAAGTCAAACAGAATATCAAGGACTTTTGCAAGGGGAATAGTTAATTATCTAATCATAAAGCGCCTGATTTTAGGGTATCAGTTCAAGGAGGCAAGGAAATCTTAAAATGTTCTCAACATATAAGATGAATTCCCAGAACAAAATAAACTGATGCATTCATTTTGGACAGGTCCTGTCATGTATATATGCTTTACAACATCCTCTACAAAATAAGTACAATACGGAAAAGGATCGGGTTCTGCTGAACAAATTTTAAGATGGAAAATGTAATGTATATATCCTTCTATGTACATTTTTGGTCTTTAGTATATTAAAAAAAACCATACCCAGCTTTTTCAATTGATGGCAATCGAAGCACTTGGAAAGGTTAAATCCCCCAGCATGACTTCTCCAGTCCCTGCAATTAGTAGGTGTTAACTATACACAGAAATATGTACTCTGCAGGAGATCCTGACTGCAGATTTCCACCACCTGTCTAATTAGATTTCTGGGATCCAAATACATGCATATAATTTTTCATTACCTAAGAATGGTAAAGTAAGTTATCCGATCATATTATGAAGATAGAAACTAAGCACCTTGAAATGATATCAGCAATGTAATTATTCTCAGTAATAAAGCTATTGGACAAAGCTATTTAGGTCACACCTGAAGCAAATGATTTCTGAGAAGCTTTTCCGAAATATTTCAGCCTCCTCTATACAGAAGAAAATCTTAAAGACAGAAAATACTCTGAACCAACCCAACTGCCTGAAATGAACTTTTCTGAGGTCCTTATTTTCCCAAAGAAATTTGTAATTTCATCATTCCTGAGTGGGTGATGAGGGACAAAGAATACCGCATAAGAACCAGACATGTATTTCTGGTCTTAGAGGGTTTGTTGCAGGTGTTCATACCAGGGATGAAATCTACTTACCTTCGCTACCAGTTCGGGTGTGCAGATGGTTAAAAAATGGGACGTAATGACGTCCCGGTGGGTGGGTGGAGTCTCTTACCGCCAGTGCTACTGGTTCACCAACCCGGATAGAACTGGGGGGGGGGGGATTTCACCGCTGGTTCATACTTTCAAATTGATTTGGAAGATGCGCTTTGGAACAGATAAGCCTAAAAAAATCAGCCTGCTTTCATAGATATAGTTCAGGAGAAAGATGCGGTGATTGCACCTGTAGGAAATCTGAAGTACTGGTTTTGAATCATTTTATTGGATTTACCATACAGCAGACAGAAAATATGAAACCATCTCTACTGTATGATGTGTGCGAAAAAGAAGTCAACAACTTCACTGTACAGGGGGTGACACCATTAAAAGAATATTTGAAGACTGATTGGATAGCCTTTCCGGCCCTCTCAGAGGCTGAGAACTGTTATGGCTGCTGTTGCCATAAAACAGGGGTGTCAAACTGGCAGCCTGCTGGCTGGATGCATCACATGTAGGCCACACCCACCCCAGCTCCGCAAATGGGAAAAACACTGTGAAATGTCATGTGATGCAATGTAATGCGGCGAGTTTGACACCCATCCCATAAAAGAACAAAGATATAGTTCTTAGCTCTGCTTATCTAAGTATTTGAGGACTTTTTTCTTCCCGAGGGTTAGTCCAATCAAGTTGCCAAATTCTGTTTTGCTGAAAGGCTGAAACTTGGCTACTATTTGTAATTTGATTCAGAGCTAAATTCATCAGACCGATGAGAAATTCTTAATGTATTTGTGTCTCGCCTTCTCATAAATTTCAAGTAATCACTAATATGTAATGAGACACCATTATATAATTCAGAGTTGATTTGCTTTAGCTATATGCATACTTGATTAAGTATTCATTTAATTTTGGGAAAGACAGTAGGTTACCAGTAACAAGTAGCTTTGAAGATTAGCTTTGGTAAAATAAATTACCTCCCAAAATAATTCAGAACTTTTCACCCATATTATTGAGTAAAATAATTATAGCTGAAGGAAGACTTTAAAAAAAAGAAAAGTCTTATGGTGCACTGAAAATATTGAGTACATTTTTTTGACCTTAATGCCCTTGACTTCTGGTTCTCTCTATTCTCCTCATTCTGAGGCAGCTAAGAGCTAACACTTATTTCATCTTTTTAAATAAATGATAAATGCACAACAATGCCAGATCCATCCAAAGACTCACTTTCTCAAACTTATAGTTTTCATTTTACAAGGCATTGCCTGGAGCCACCAGCAGCACTTTCAAAACACCCAAAGGACTGTCCTGCACCAGATAAGATATCCCCAATAAGGTCTTCTTTGAAAGACGAGATCAAATCTTCTGTTAAACATCTCAATCTGTACCTTCGAGCCAACCCTGATGCCTGAATTGAGCAAACCCATCCAGTGGTCGGTTCCACTTACCTTCGCTACTAGTTCTCAACCAGGAGCATGTGTGTGCATGTGCTCACTTTGTTCACACGCAGTGCTTCTGCGCATGCGCAGAGCATCCGTGATGATGTCCGAGAGGGTGGGCAGAACCTCCCACCGCTGCTACTACCAGTTCCCACGAGCTAGTAGAAATCCACCACTGAACCCATCCTAATCTATACCATTTTACCTCACCTCAGATTCCTCCATGTATAGAACACTCATGGACATGGACTATGGCATTAATGGATAAATTAACAACTGATTTGAAAAGTATTAAAATGACTGAGTAATGTGGACTTTTTTCTAAACATATAACTATAACTGAACATATAACTGAACATAAAACTATATTTTTTCTAATATAGTATTTCAATAGGCTTCTTGTATTTCAATTTTCTTCTTTGCTCTTTCCATTGCCCAGGAAACATTTTGGAAAGACAGTGGCTGGTGAGAGTGGTTACTTTTTCCTCTGAATCAGTAATATATAAAGAGCGTTGATATACGGAGGTTTCTATCTTAACCACTGTAAAATAAATCCCTGTGATTGAATTTAAATGGATACTGAGTGGCTCTACAATTCCTTTCCTTTTCTCCCTTGTTATATTCTAGCTTTGATATATACCCTGGATATTTGTGTGGAAAAGGTTTCTAGCATTTTTTTTTAAAAAAAACCTAGACATTGTCCTTCTGAAGGAGAAAGACCTTGAAAGAATAAAACAGAACTGGCACCTTCACTATTAAAGGCGCAGATGCAGCCCTCTGATTTTGCTCATGTTAGACGTACGCTTTTATTCCAAGCAAGTTCAAGACTCAAAATATAATGATGTAGTTTAGCCAGGAGTCAGAATGTGTAGAGCAAACAGGGTATTTCGCAGAAGAATGCATACTTTCATTTTAGAAATATACAGTCCTTCTGTGATACAAGCCAAAATACTTGCAAAATTTTAATTGGCTCATAAATAAGCTTGGGCTACTTCAAGCCAGCCTTGCTTGCTTCTTGTCTTCTCTCCCCCCCCACCCGTCCCCCGCCCCCAAATTTATCAGTAGCAAAAAGTGGCATGAAGTTCATGTCTTGGCCAAATTAGAGCTTGAGGCTTGCCAATAAGAAACTTCAGAGCACAAAGATTCAATTATAGATTAAATTTGCCAGGAATTTGGGGTGGAGGGAGCAACTGGGAAACTCTTCAGTGGAAGAAAGGAGAAGACTGCAGGAGAGTTTACTACAGGGAAGGCTGAACATAATGGCTGGTAAGGAAGCATCTGGAATGGCCCTCAAGTATCTCATACTGATTCTGAACTGAGAGTTGTTTAAGTTATCTTGCTGCTGTCAACTGAAAGGATAACATGAACTACAGAGCAAGAGAGAGAGAAATCACACCAAGAAACAACTTTCTACTTGAGATAACACACTACATGCACAGTGGGTGCATGACAGTAGGATATTATTACAGGTATTATAATAATCAATGAACGTCAATATATTGTAATGCATCAAGCATCCCTTTCTCAGTTCATCTTCTGATTCTAATAAATAATACATTTACAAGGCTGGCTTGCTTGCAGGCCAAAATGGAACAAGCCTCATCAAAACTGAAGAGAATGACTGCTGGAAACAAACTGGAAAACAAAACAAATAAACAAAAAATCAATACCTCTTTCAGTTCGCAGGGCGTACTTTGGTGTGTTTTCCCAATAAGGGGGTGTTGAAAAGATTTTTGCTTGGATCTATTAACTGAAAAGCAATTTGACTGTTCCCACTTTGAGGTTAAAATGGCATCTTCCATATCCTCTATTTCCTCAGTCTGGCTCTCTTCTCCCTCTGAAACATAAGAGCCATTTTTGTTGAGCAGAAACCCATGGATCAACAGCTGACAGGCCTCTAAGTCAACTTCGCATACTCTTTCTAAAAGATGGCTTCTTCCACAGCTGAAAGAAAAGGCAACATAAAAATCAATAATTTGCTTAGATAAAAAAGCTCATGTCTCATATAAAATGTCAGGATTCTCTTGGTTTCTTTTAGGGCATTTTGTTTTTATCATTCTAAAAACAGTTCTAATAAAGAATTCAGTAGATGTGTTCCTCTGTCAGTTTATTATATTTTTACCCCATCTTTATTGCTTTATAAGTAACTCAAGGTGGCAAACATACCTAACACTCCTTCCTCTTCCTGTGTTCCCCACAACTACAACCTTGTGAGGTGAGGTGACCGAATCTATGACAATTCACCATAGCCAACTCGTCACAGCAAACTCACCATGGCTACCTTGTCATGGGACAACTTACTGCAGGGTAAGAGTTACACTAATATCAAAGAAATGGAACAGAATCATTAAAGAAAGGATACAAAAGGAAGGACAAAATGAAACATGAATGACAAAACTTAAAATATTTTAATTTATTTTTAATAATTAAATTGAATTGTTAAATTGTCCCACCCCGAGTTGGCCATGGTGCACTGTCCCACGGTGAGTTGGCGGAGGCAAGTTGGCCAGAGCAAATTGGCCCATTCCAGATTTGGGCTGAGAGTGAGTGACTGACCCAAAGTCACCCAGTCTAAACAAAATTGTTTAAAATAATAGCTACTTATTTCAGTATGAATTCTGGTGAATTTGGTTACTATCAAGGAACTTGCTTAACATCAAGGGAAACCTGCAGTGACGTGCATATTCATTTAAGAAGGGATGGTTTAGTTTGTACTTCATCCTATTCTACAGCTTTTTCAAGAAATCACAACGTTCAGTTTGGTCTCATTCAAATATATACTATCTATACAGTGACCAGGATCCAATGCTCAAGGCTACCATGGGAGCTCAGGAAAAGCATGAAAGCATCCATTTTCAAGAGTAAAAATACCACAAAGCATGAGCCAAGTCTTTTTGATAGGAAGAAATAAGTAAACACTGGAGTCCATCTTTGATATGAAGGAATTAATATAAAGCCACAGCCCTCTAAAGAAACCGGTGAGAAGAATGACCCAGTTATTTTGATTACAAAAGAATTAGGGACACATAAGAGTACATAGCAATTCCAGCTAAATCTTGTTAAAATAACATAACCTAGTTTCTCAAATGAGCAAATGACAAATAGAAATAATTTTGAAGCTAAGGAAGAATGCAATTATATGGAAGTATCAACTTCAATTTGTTTAAAATTTGTACCCAGTAAAGCTAAATTCTTTATTACATTTGGTATCTTTTCTGCAGAGTATATATACATGAAATTTCCTCATTAAGAAAACATGCAACTGAACTATTTAGGGTATGACTATTTACATGTAAGAGAATCTGTAATTCAGACAGGTTCAAATGTAAGTAAGAGTTGGATTTAACAGTTTCAGACACAAGAAATAAACTTTTTTACTTGTTTAATTTTCCCAGCAATCCATGCTACAACTTCATGCAACCTGATGCTATACATAGTCCTCAACTTATGATGGGATTCCTCCTCTTTCAAACCGGTGGTCCTATCTATCCAGAATGTGAGTTTGCTGTCTTCAAAAGAGTCTTTCAAATGCAGGTGTACTGCTGAATTCAGTCCTGATGAGTTTGTTCTCCTGTATTTGAGAAGCGGTTGTTTTGTTTCCCTAATGCTTTCAAAAACCAAGAAAGTCAAATTGCCTTTGGAAAAAGCATGGGACAACCATGACCTGGATGACTGAAAATTTCCATAGACAGTGCGGTTTATGGTACTGAAGTTTGCTTGCCCTAGGAATCTATTGCTGTGTTCAGCAAGACTGGAAACACCAGAATAAGGATTGGTGAAATGATGTCATAAACTAATTAATATACTGGATCTTTGGTTGACTAAAAAAAACTGTTGAACATCAAGGCAAAGAGATTCGGTCACCCTAGCAATTGGCCTGCTCTGGAATAGAGGACTCCTGAAGGGAAGTTGAGTGGCTGATCCTCAACATGATCATTAGATGACAATACTGAAGGAGATTTCAAGCACAGGCATGGATGCAGAATGATCATATTCAGAAAGATCAGCAAGGGTTCTGCTAGATCAGTGATGGCTAACCTTTTTGCTGTCGGGTGCCAAAAGCAGGGGGAGCATGGCGTCGTTATGCTTGAGCATGCCCACACCCATAATTCAATGCTCCACGCCCTCCGCGAATACACGCGAGACACCCACCCC
>JANHFK010005481.1:50787-63789 GCA_036250565.1 Sibynophis collaris | reverse complement strand
TGAGGGGGCTCAGGACGAAGGCCTGCAGCCGTGGGCGTGAAGGTAGCAGAAGGCGGGGTAGGCCGAGGGCCTGACCCTTGTGGATCTGTCTGCATTGGCTCCTGATCCCTGCATGCATCAGTGGAGGGCGACACCGCCACTGGGGGGGGGAGGTGACCATGAGGGAGGTGGTGGTAGAGGGTGGGCCTCCCTGTCCTCAGACATGGTGGTCTCTGGGTGAGTACCCCTGGAAGTGGAGGCCTGAGCCAACTTGCAGGCCTTGGAATACTGCTTTTCCAAGGCCTTGTGCCTGCGCTTGGCTTCCTTCTCCCCCGCTACTGATTTGGCCTTTCTGGATGCTCCCCTGGGAGGGGGACGGGAGGATCCTGAGGTAGAGGCCCCTGACGACATCTAGTGGTTCGGGGGAAGCGATCCGCTATAGGTGGAGGCCTGATGGTGGGTAACAAGCGTCCACCAAGGATGGGGTGTGTATATTTATCTGGGTTGGGCCAGGCTGACAACACAGCTGCTGGAAAAACTCCCTTTTGCAGGTAGGCCGGCAAAACAGCCCCCCCCCCTAAACGCCTTGGGGCCTGTTCCCTTGGCGGCTCCAATGAATTAGCTTTCTAAAAAATTATGGAGTAGGCCGCAACACGTGCTCAGCAGGCGGAGATAAAAATGGCCGCCGGGCCTGCGACACGACCCGTGCAATTTGTTTAAAAGGAGAGCGTGGCCAGGCCGGCAGAGGATCGATCCTTCGGATCCGCGGCGGAATCCGCGGCCTCCGGGTCGTCCGGGTAACGTGGGCGATGTAATTAGCGCGGAGCCGGCACCACGGCTCCCTCCCGCGCTTGCAATCGGCCCGCTGCGAGGAAAAAGGCTCGAAAAACTCAGGCGCGGCTTTTCGGCGCTATTACTCAAGCGGTAGATCGGGTGCGAGATACCGGCCTCTCGCACGCTGCCCGCTCGTGCTTTAGCGCCGTTTGCAGCGAAAACAAAGAAACGCTCCGGTTCCGGCGCTCTTCAACAGGGCTGACGGCACAGCCCCCCCCCCCAGGAATAACAAGACACAAAAAACTTACAGTTTGAAGATCGAGAAGGTAGGTATGAGGAGAATGAAAAACTGCTTGATCCCTCCCCAGCCGGGGAGGAAGGGGCGTCCTGGGGGACAGTAACTCAGGGAATGTGAAAAGCAAATTAATATAGGAATAAAATAATAGTCCAATAGTAAAAGAAATAATCAGAAAAGGAATATTAGAAGTAGTTCAGATAGGAAAGACTGCAGAGCTAAGTGAAAGAACTTGTCTCCTTGCCAGACCGAGATAATGAACTGGGGCAACAGGGGAGAGGAAGGCGTGGTTATTCAAATTTTATCCCGGTCTCAAGCCAACCAGAGGACAATAATACCCATACCTTGGACTGCCTAAGCAGCGCACAGGAGAATTTGTAATCCTCTGATTGCTAATCCTCTGATACCCGCAGTGAAATATATCTTAGCTTGGAGATTCAAAATAATTCCTTGAATTATATCCAGTCCAAGATAACTAAATGCATAACTAAACAACATTTCAGCACTGAAAACATCTTCTAAAAATTTGAAAGATCCCAGGATGTGTTTACCTTTGCAGTTTATCTTCTAGCACTTCCATATACTTGAGAGTGTTTTCTTTCAACTTTTTCTCTGTAAGACAAACATGGTTTTTTTTTTCACTGACAGAAGAAAGAAAAAGGATATAACAAATTTTACAGAATTTACATATTTTGCTCCAAATGAAATTTTGTTGTGTACAGTTTTCAGATTTAAAGTTAAAGATGTGCTCTTTAATAAGAGTTGCATTTGGCGAGATGGGTAGCTATGTAAATTTGACGAATGAATAAATAAGAAATACCCAGCTGCTAAAACACTGAAGGTAAAGGTTTCCCAGTCAGTAATATCTGACTAGGTGTCAAGCCTGAATCTGATCAGGGTGTGGCATTGTTTATATCCTTGGTTACTCTAACATGAGTTCAGTTTGACACAGTTGGGAGCTGAAGGGGGGAGAGTTGAGGATGTTGGAGTCTTCAGCCAAAACAACATAGCTAGCTGATGAGTCAGGTACATTCCAATGGCTGGCTGGCTGGCTGGCCAGAGGAGGAGGAGGAGAGAAGTCACCAAGCAACCAGCTCTCATCTCGGTTGGACTATGTGACAGATTGTTTTGGAAAATTGAGAAACTCTTACTTATACTGGGGTGGAAAGCGCGGGAACTTTCAGTACTGGATTTCCACCAGTTCATGCCAAGATGGTGTATCTAAATAAATTTGTTCTTTGAGGAAACAGAATGAGTTTCTGAGTTCAATTTGTGTTGGGTGCATTACTTGGAACCTGACAGTAGGGCACGGTGCTAATCTCCGTTTCTTGGCCAAGGAGGTCAGTGTTGTCTAAAGACAATTTCCATGACACGTAATACCGTTACCTTCCCACCAAAATGATACCTATTAATCTATTTGCATTTGAATGCTTTCACATCACAAGGTGAGCATGAGCTTGAGCTAGTAAGGGGAGCTCACCTGTTGCACAGAGCTTGGTTTCGAACCCAGGCTGTCAGCTCTGACAAACTCAGTGTCTTTAACCACTGAGCCATTGTGCCCCCTTACTAAATACTACGAAAAAAGATTCATGGAAGAAAACACATCAGTTTCTTCAAAGATGGAAAATTGTCACAGGTTCATTTGAAACTATATCCAGTTTGTGGGACCCAAGACTCAAGAGATCCATCAACAGCACAAGTCATTATACAGCCAGGATGTATTTCTCCCCACAGTCTGAGAAGATATTGTGTGCTTGCAAACTGTCCAACATACAGAATTGCACCAGAACATATAGCTAACTATGTATGTTATTGTCTCAGTCTCTATTCCCTCCTGTTGATAGTAATTCTACTTCACTAGACTGATCACTAGAAACACAACTTGTATTACTACTCACGTACTAGGCTACACCCCACAGTATTACTAACAAAGTTTTCTTCCTCCAAATCCTGTTTTGACTCCTAATTTAATTTCTCTCTCCAGAGGTTTTTCTGCTTCCTTGATAGATCTGCTTCTCTACTTCTTTCCTCCTGACCCATCCTTCTCTTAGAAAAAAAATATATCATTTTTTTCTGGCTGCTTTCCGGCTGTTTTGCAACAAGAAGCACACATATCTGTTCCACAGCAAAGCTTTTATAGGCAACTTTGTCAGTGCTAACATTGGGGAAAGGGATCAAACGTGAGGGCTGAAGGTCAGCAATTGTCTGTGGAGCCTACTCCTCACAAGAACATACATGACAAAGTCTTTAAATATTTGTCTATAGAAGGACTTAATTATTGATTGCGATGGCCTGAAAAGAGTAAAGTGAGTAAGTCCTATGTTTATAATAATCTTAGAACTAATCACGCCAGAGATATCATTTACACAGATAAGGCTTTAAGATTACAGCATTTGTTAAATTTAAACCCCATGTACAAGCAGCTATGTAAAGCAGCATACATGGAGAAATTGGTCCATAACACCTATGGTCCAACAACATTGCAGAGATGCCCTCCCTTTAGGAACACAACCTGTGTGAAAAAGAAACTTTCACTACCTAAAAGATGGGAAATGAAAAAAAACAAAAACTAAAACATTGGATGGATTACCACATCCAAGTGTGTTTCTCCACAAATTGGTCTAATGTTTCTGATAGAGGTAAACAGGCTTATCAGGATAGACTTTTCTGTTTCTAGCTTCTGGTGATCAAGAGACTTGGTCCTTAGATACTCCAATTTGGTTTAAATGCTAGATAACCTTTATTGTCATGTTTTTTTTCTGTGGGCTCTCTGGCACACATGAAAAAATGAAATTCTGTTGCCTGCTCTCAAAAGTGCATATATACATAATACACATATAGATATGCTATATACATACATATGTATATACCTAAGCCCTAAGATAGAAATACATATAAATACTAGTCACTGTCCATCTTGAGTACATAGAGTACAAAGGAAGCTTGAGAATTCATAAGGTTGATACTGTATGGAACAAAATTGTGGCTGAATCTGGATGTTCTGCTTCAGATGCCACAAAGCCTTTCCCCAGAAGGTAACAAGAAAACAGGTCATGAAGAGGATGTCTAGTGTCCCAGACATTAAATATGTAGCATCTCAGACATTAAATGTTCTCCATTTCATGCCAATAGAAAGTATGTTATCTAATTTAACCTGAAAATGCTTATATCATGTAGGGACTAGAGGAAATCTATCCAGCTTGGTCCATGGTCTGCTAATTTAAAAGGGGGAAAAAAAACCCACATAAAATGTTTTATATGAGGCATATCATCTTTACACCAGAGTTAATGTATATTTAAATTGCCCCTACTTATTCTAAACATAGAATAATAGAAGAATCTTCCAGAGTTCAATCCGAGGACTGTAAAATTACTGAGATGTGGCAAGAACATAATGGCTTCCTTGAATCACATGGCAATCTCATAGAAAAGTTTTTTAAAAAGTAAAGGCTTCTACCTGTGTTCATGTTTAAATAGCAAACACTGTCAATCAAACATGTAATAAATCCTTTGATAATACAACAGCTTTATGCTCCAGCTTTCATTCCTCTCTGCCCTGATCTCATCATTATATGGCCCTGGAGCATGATATAACATTCTCCTTCATTCTAATGTACAATAGCAATAATCCGGTAACTGGAGGAAAAAGGGATCTCTGCTTCATAATGACTTTGTTTCTAACTAATGTTTCAATATATTCTATTACATGACTGATAAACCCTAGTTCCAATTTCTCCTGCTGTGCTAGCTGGATTTTAATTGGATATTATCTGACATAGTAATTCTTGCTTTTCACAGTTGTGTCCTATTCCCTATGTGCAGTTTTACAATGTCCTTGAAGCAGATAGCTTAATAAATCAGCAGTACTCAATGACAAAAAGGAACCAGGTAGGAAACCATCAATAAGCGAAAAGTAGGTCAGTTAAAAACCCTCCAGGAAACATAAGCATGACATACACAGAGTTCCATCAAATGCTTTATCTAAACTGAAATGACAAAGGACATCATATGATTCTCTCACGTCATAGGGAATAAGTGAAAGCCCTTTAAAATACCAGTCAAATTATTTCCTACCAACAATTTGAATAAAATACCACCAAATATATCTGGATTTTCCTTATGTTTAGATTGACTCCAAGCTACTGACATGAAGTTTTAACTGAATGCAAGTCAGTGGCAATTGCTCAAAGAAAGGAAAGTATAGGAATCCAACATTTCTAAATTAAACCACAAAAAGAATAATGTAATCATGCTACAAGTTGGGCAAGAGAGAATTATGCAACTGCACTCTATGTACTGTATACGTCAAAAGATTTGTTTTCATTATCTCTTTGTGTTCTTGTCCCCAAGGTTGATGTGCTCAGCTATTGGCCATAAAAGAGACCTACCCATATAAATATTATACCTACTAATGGAAGAAGATAATAATAAAAACCATCCTTTGGAGACACATAATATGCTTCTAGCAGTGCCTTTTTTATGCTTATCTCTTTGGAAACAAGACTGTAATGCTGAAAGCACCATCAGATTGTATAGAAGAAAGGCAGCCAGACCAATAAACAGCCTCCCAGCATCTATTTGCTAATAATATTGTACTTTCATTGTAGGATATTAATTCAGAAAAATCTGCTTTTAAATGCTATTTAAAATGCTAGGGTTCTAAAATGAATGGACTCGTGTGAATACATCACACGCCCTGTATTGTAGCAATAGGAATAGCACTTAGACTTACGGTATATACTGCTTCATAGTGCTTTACAGTCTCTCTGAGTGGTTTATATAGATAGCACATTGCCCCGAACAATCTGGGTCCTCATTTTACTGACCTCGGAAGGATGGAAGGCTGAGTTAACCTTGAGCCAGTGAGACTTGAACCTTATATAATGAACACAAGACCTCAGATCAGGCCAAGCATTATATTTCCAAACATTCTATTGCAAGAATAATATGATGCTTGAAACAAAGCAGATAATCTTAGTCTGTATTTCCAGATTCCTACTCCTTTTCTAGGCTTAACATTCCTAAGAATTAAAGGCATTGTCCACAGTAGGTAACCAAGGCCAGAAAGAGATGCACAAAGCCGCAAAACTATTTAGGTAAACAGAAAATTAGAAGACCTGTAAATAGTTACATATTTAAAGACGAGCAGAAGTCAATTACCCAAGCAATCATTAAGAAAAAATAGAGTCATACTGTACTTAGTATTTTCTGATACAGTATTATACTTTAAAGTATTATTTCAGTGACAGGAGGATAAATATGTTTCTAAAATAAATAGAAGAAAACTGGTGGAACATCAAAACATTAGTTCTGGAAATTAAATAAAAGTATCCATGCAGTGTTGAACTATGCCCACATAATACTCTTGAATCAGAAGGTTTAGTATGCTATAATTGCAATAAGTCCAAAAACATTATGTGGTGTTCACAAATATATGGTCTCTTAAAAGTTTTTCTTCTAGCTTTAGGCTTTATTCAAGTTTGTTAATAAAAACAATCTGTTCTCCACAAAAAAGATTTAAGGTGACTTTCAATAATGAAGGCTAATGCAACTGAAATTATGATTATATGAAACAGATGAGGAGTGGTACTAGTTTCTTAAGGAGCATAAAAGAGAAATGTTAACATAAAAGAGACATTTTAACATCACACATCAGAAGCCAAACGTGTGCTACACAGTAAGAGTGCTCCTTTTTATTTATGCAGACCACTAGATCATCATCAAAAGTTTTTAAGAACTACCACAGAGGCCTCAAGGCATGTTTCCTTCCCTGAATGGCACGTGCCAAATCAAGAAAATTAAACAAATGACTCAAATCTGACAAGATGATAAAACTATTATGAACTTGTGATTATATCCTTTCTTCTACTTAAAAAAAAATATGTTGAGATCTGCACAAAAGATCATCGGCTTTAACAGTCTTTGGACCACAGGTTGAAAACTAGTGAGCTACAAAATCTTAGAAAAGTAGGTGACAATTGCCAATGGATGAGGAAATTCTAGATTGAACCAGATCCCACTTCGGGCATTCAGTTGAATGAACGGAAAGCTTTAAACTGGGTGGAGAATTGATTGAGCATGTTGTTTGTGCCCCTTCCCTTCCCAATCTTCATGTTTTCAGTTATATTGAAGTCTAATGGAAAGCTGTACTTGTACAGTATATGCAAAAGCATGAATACAGGTATTGTGTATTCTGGAATCATTCTTTCTTAGCATCCTGGATCACTCAGCTTCAAAACAATATCAGTACCGCTTTCCTTCAGAATTCCAGTATGTGGAGTTTGAGAGGTAAAGCTGGATGTGCAGTTTTTAGCTTCTAGGATAAACCCAAAGAAGGTCAACCCACCATTAGTTTCAGTTCCTTGTTCTGAATACACTCCTTCTCTACATTTTCTCAGGATCCCAAAGATGGCATCCCATGAGCTGTGACTTATGGCTACATCATGGATGCTGCAGAGGATGGGGGTGGGGGGGACAACGACAACCCAATCATAAGACTAAGTACAGTATTATCAAACAGAGAAGCGGTCACCTTTTTCCTCCTGATCCAATTTGCCTTCTTCATTCATGAGATCTTTTTTTCTTTCTCTGATCAAAAATTGGGCAACATTATTAATATTAGCAAGATGATGGAATAGCAACTCTAAATGCTCAAAGATCCCATTCAAGACCGTTAATCCGCTGATCTATTTTTATATGGTTTACATGAAAGATGCAATTTCAATGATAAATTGAAATTAGGTCTTGGATATGAAGAATAGAGCTTCTTCCAGTGCAGCTGCTACCATTGATGGGAAAAAAAATCTCACTCTTCACATAATCCATTTGCCTTTATGGCAGCTACAGCTGAAGTATACATTTGCACACAAAGCTTTGCTTATGCTACAACACAACCAAACAGACAAACAACACCCCCTTCGCCTATTAGTCTTCTGCTTCCTCTAAATCTAAGGTGGGTCGATCCAAAAATGAGCCACTCCTGCAATAACCAATGGATGCCTTAGGCCAGGGGTGTCAAACTTGATTTCATTGAGGGCTGGAACAGGGTTGTGTTTGACCTCAGGGGCCGGGATGGGCATGACCAGCTTGACATCACTTGTGTCTGGGGCCCCTGTGATGGCCGGAGTGCTCTGCCAAAGAAAACAGGCTCTCGAGCTCCATTTTTGGCCGGGACAGCCTCCTGCAACCCTCTGCCAGCAAAAACGGAGCTCAGGAGGGCTGCGTTTTCACTGGCAGAGGCACCATGGGTTAGCCCTTTGCTATTTCCAGGGCGGTCCCATTGGCCAGATCTAAGCACCCCGTGGATCAGATCCAGCCCCTGGGCCTTGAGTTTGACACCTCTGCCTTAGACTCTTTTTCATATTGTTGCTCGTTTATCCAAAGTACTTACTGCTATGCCAAATGCCATTTTGGGTTAAATCCCAGATTATCCTATTATGCTTCAATGGCTGTATAACAGCTTACTTGTAAAATACAAGCAACAGCTAGAGGCATTCAATCCAGAAATTAACTCAATTAACTCAAATGAGAAAAAAAAAGTCAACTGGTAGAGTTCAGTGCCAAATTTTCTTCTCTCCCCTTCCCCCACCTTCTTAAGACATGAATTGCTATCATTGAGCTGGCAACATTCTTTTATGCATTTGGGGAACTTCCAGGCACTCGAAGGCTCCATTTCATCCAAGAGAACAACATGCCATTTTGTGCTACTGGTGCTACCCATCCAGTAGATCTTAATTCGTTAGTGAATTATGTCAGGAATGCTGACATCAATCAGAAATGCATAAAGGCAGCTGATCTTTCTGAGTTTTCAAGTCCTGGCCATTTAAGTATGCGTAAAATAACATGGGTACAAGAAACTGATAAAAGCAGAGCAGTTGTCTTGACCAATGAAAAGCCCTGGCATATAACTACCAAAAGACAGTAATAACAACACTTAGTTTTGTGGTTATTTTTAAAAAGCAATAAGCAGCGGAATGTCTAAAGCTGTAGACTGAGAATATGAAAGCAAATAGGTACAATTTTGGGGGGACAAATCCATAAGGAAAACCTCCCCACAAAAATACAGCTATGATTGGAAGCAGAGAAGAAAATGTTTGTGAAATTTTCTATTTTCATCATCCCAGTTCGCATGAGTAAGAAGGCACCGAATTACGTAAAGCTGAGTTATTCCTTTTCTTCTGTACTTTGACTACTGCAAGGGTGTGAATGACCTCAGTTAAGAGACAATTTTATCTTACCTACCATCACAGAACTACTAAACATCTTACAATTAAATTCCAAGTTCAGCACAACACAATGGGCTTGTTTCCATCCCACAATCAATTTACTCATTTTTGTGAGGCAAAAATTTTGTAATCCACAGCAGGTCAGCCATCTCCATTACTCTTCATTCTACCAATTGCCACAAGAGAGTCTAGGGGGCTTTTACTCCCTTCTCCACTTCTTGCTTGCTTCCATTTTACCCCCCTCTGGAAAGAGAGGCAGAGCATCTAGAAATGATCTACTCCTATGTGCCTCTCTAGGACTTTGTTTCTAACACAGATGGAAATGAAAGTTAAACCTGGCTTAAGAAAGTCACAAAATATGGTGGGGATTAGTCTAAACTAACACTGGTCAGTGCTGGGCTAAAACTATTCTCCTAAGAATTAATTGGTTGGATCTATTGGGTCAACTTCGGAAATCACACACACATTCACACACACATTGACAAGACACACACATACAAACCCATGACCCAGTTAAGCAAGTGGCATACACAAGAGTCTACAGTAATTTAAAGGGGGCAATAATTACAAGTTAGAGTTAAATAAAACCTATTGAAACAGTTGGGATACGAATTCAAATTTACGATTACATTTCTGCAAGGATTTCAGAACTCTTTTGGATTCTACTTACATTGAAATAAAGCTAGTTTCTAAAGTCCTTGGCCATGAAAAAAAAATCAGTTTCTATTACTAATGAAAATTGAGACTGAGAGCAAATGCAAACCGACAGACAAATGTAGTTGAATTAAGTTTTAATATTTTTGAAGTGGCATTTTTCAAAATAGTTTTAGGCTATTTTTCCAAGGGAGAACTTCATTGGCTGGATCACCATTGGCTCTATCAACACAGGTAAAACATTTCATAGGAACTAGACTAGGACAGTATGAAAACAAGTAGCTCTTGCAACCATTTGGGACAAATGCTAAGAAAAACAACCCTCAAGAGGAATTTTAGCTGCAGGAAAGCATAAACAGTATGTGAAAAGTATTTTATTTCCACATCCTTAAAATGTCAGTTTTAACGTAACACAATCAATAAATCATGACAGTTCCGTGGAAAATGAATAGGCATGCACAATCACACAGCATCTCGGCGGTCAGAGAGTGTGACGGGTTAACCAGATTCTAAGGGCTTCTGATAGGCTGTTCTTGTGCAGAAAGAAGTTACTTCTTCTAAGGATATAGTCACATGTCCTGCTTAGTCCATCACCTGAACAGGTAATTCACCTCTTCGGGAGTACAAGAACAGACAATATGGTGCTCCTTCTATTCCTAGGCAATTGAAAAGCAATTTCCACCCATATTTTTCAGATATGATTCAAACTTACTGTTTTTCTGCCCAAACCTCCTTAAGCCCTTCAGATTGGATCATTTCAAGCATTCCATTCTGATTTAGTTAAAAGTCACAGCTATGATTGGCTGAATAATGTCTGTGTTTAAGAATAAGAATATTCCACAAGTTTCCATGGCTACTCTTTAAAGGTACTACCATATAGCTGTAATGGGAAGTAGGAGTAACCATAGGGAAAAGGATGAAATGCAATCAAGGCAATGGTCAAAAATCTGAGTCTAAAGTAGAAATGTAAATTAAGAAAGCATTTCAGATATGACCCTCCCTAAGTCTCATGAGCATAAAGGAAGGGTGGGGGAAGTGCATTTAGACTTACAAGATTGTTTTAGTGTAACCATATAATAAAAACACTATTTTCCTACTCTGGTCTATCTTGAAGGGCTGACAACAGTAGATTTTTTAGAATTTGCCTTTTGCTACAGATTTGCAATGTATGCCTCCTTTCTTAGACATTCAGGCTAGGAGTTTAGTCATAATGAAAAATGATGGATGACTATTATGAGGTTTTTAAAAATTCTCTTTATTTTGTAATTGTGTGGATCATTGCAACTGCCCAAATTTTTGAAGGCTGATGTTTTTGCTTTGTACTGTTTATACTTTGACTTGTTTTACTTTGGATTGATAGAACAATCAAGTCAACTATCAAGTGTTCAGGTTCAAACCCCTAACATATTGTCTTAGAATATAATTCCACTATTTTTAATGAACTATTTTGATTAGTTCTATCTAAAAATTAGATGTATGTCTTAAATTTTCATAAAGAAAGGTAGAGAATTTACATTTAATAGATACATTGCAATTGCCAATTCATATTTGCATATGTTCCAATATTCTGTGGCAAAGGAAGTAAAGTGTAAAGTCTTTTTTAAAAAAAAGATGTCCTTAGAGTTGGATTCTACTTCTGGTAACTTCATGGGCACATCCATGTAGTTTTTTGACAATCATATGTAAAACATTTCCATTGTCTTCTTCCAGAATGCTTTCTCTTCTCTACTCACTCTTGCTTATAATTCTGGTACTCTCTAATGGTGTCTCAATCAGACACTGATCATACTTAATATTTCTTTTTTATAATTCCAATGAAACTATAAAATGTTTAATTTAGGAAATAAAGCTAGAAAATGTTTTGAAATTAAAGTCATTTTGCAACTTCAAACGTACATGTCTACATTGAATTCACATTGAATTAAATCACTCATTAAAGCAAATGCCAAAACTATTTAAACTTTTTTTTTCAGTTTTACATACCATGGAGAGACTTGCTTCCTAGCATCTTGCTAGAATAATTAAAACATAATTAGTTTACAACTAAACCTTTAAACTGTCAGAAGCATACTTTGAGCCCTGAGCCTTGGCACCAGTGAATGACATCTGCTCATAAACCAGGGGACAATTACAAAATCAACATATTTCTCTGCAGGTCATTCAATACTAGTGCAAGGCCAGGATCCAAATTAGTTTTCTGACATGGCAGTCTTACTTGGCCTCTTGGCAAAACTCTTCTGAAATTTGGAAACGTTTCAGGAATGAATGTGCTTGATATCTGTCACTAAAGCCAACTGTTCAAAGAAAAACAAAATCCAAAATGCCAATAAGGGCATCTCAATTCAAGGATTCTATCCCAGTTTGAAAGCAGTTTTACATCTTGTGTCCCATAACATCAGCCGTGTTGGATAACTGAGATTATTTCTGGTTCAACCACAGTATATTTGAAATTGCTGGGAAGGTAGAATTTGTTGGATTTCTTGCCATATATTGATTTCTTTTTGAGACATGGTGGTAACATATTCTTATTGGAGAAAACATCCTTATTCCTCCTCCAGTCTCTGAGCTTCAAGTCCTGAAGGGAAATGGTGGCTTGGTAGCTCACCCGTAGTAACCTAGACATTGACAAAGTCGTTGCTAATTTTCCTCTTCTCTGAAGCAACGGGATTTTCCCCCTCTTTCTTTCCCTGTGGTGATAAGTGAATTGTTGCTGTTTCAAGATCTTTAGCCACTTGGGGCACAGAGATGCTTTCTGCTTATTGTTCTCGGCATTTCAAATCAGCAAAAGTCAAGACAATGACAGATTACCTTCAAGGGCTTCTGAGGAATTAGAGAATTGAAACAATGACCATGTAAGAAGAAGCCCAGTTTCATATATTCCAGCTAAATACCTGGAACTCTCCAATAATTGAGATGGGAATCATTAGAAAATGAATTTTCTATCTAAGATATATGTCCTTTCAATTAGAATAAAAAACTTATTGATAACATATATGCTTATATATATATATATATCAGTGGTGAAATCTAATTTTTTTTACTACCGGTTCTGTGGGCGTGGCTTGGTGGGCGTGA
>JANHFK010005481.1:30004-42215 GCA_036250565.1 Sibynophis collaris | reverse complement strand
CCCCACTCCAGGGGAAGGTTACTGCAAAATCCCTATTTCCTCCCGATCAGCTGGGACTCAGGAGGCAGAGAATAGATAGGGGCAAGGCCAGTCAGTGGTGGTATTTACCGGTTCTCTGAACTACTCAAAATTTCCGCTACCGGTTCTCTAGAACTGGTCAGAACCTGCTGAATACCACCTCTGGTAATTACCTACAACATACATATTCATCACACTAATCTCTTGCAGAATAACCAGACCTTTAAAAAAATCAGTGGAAAATTAAGTACGGTTAGTTATGAAAAAAACATTCCATTTTATTCTACTTGCTTTTGTTTCTTGTGACATACCCAATTCTCACTTTATATAACAAGGGAGCAGAAAGTTCTAATATATGGCCATTTTTGTGTCATCAAACAAACTTTTATTCCTCACAAAACACCACATTTTACCCACTATCTTTTTACCCAATTTGCACATTTTAACAATTTCTCTACCCATTTTCCCGATATGTGTGCCAGTTTAGTGCAGAGATTAAGGTACCACACTAAAACTGGGAAAGTGTTCTAGTCCAACTTTAGACACAAAGCTAAACTAGGTGACCTTGGGCCAGTCATTCTCTCTAAGCTCCAGGAAACCAGCAACGGCAAACTACTTCTAAAAGCTTTACCAATAAAATTGCAGGGTTTGAAGAAAGTTAATCCAACAATTCAATAGGATCAGAAATTAATCTATTTTCTAACAATTGATATAGTTTTATAGTTTCTCTTCCTGCATTCATTCTAGTTTCACTCTACTTTCTTTCTTGTCTTTCCTTTCTTCCATGTCCATTTTTCCTCCAAGATCTATCCTTGACCAAATTAAATAATGATTGGTCTTATGTGCAGTGTTTCTTATCAGCCCTGCATTTTTCACTAATTTTAATTTTCTTTCATTATGTACAACAAAATAAACTGCTTTTTTATTCATTGCTTTTCCATGTGTATCTCAATACATTTTGCTTAAACTACCTGTTTGGAAACAACAGATGTTTTTTTTTTCCTAAGCAATAGATAAGTGTCATCATTTTCATTCATTCACAGGTGTGCCCAATTGCTTTTTCTGTATTCTCTTGTCTTGTTGTACCAATCAATTTATATCACCTAGATTGAATTATTTTCTGTCAATTGTATTAATTAAAAATGTTGCTCTGATCTTTTCCAACTCTGTAAGTGTACTTTTCATGATATTATTTGATAATTCGTGTTCTTCATAATGGATTCATTTATATCAAAACTGCACTCTCTTACATACCGTGATTATAATTGCTGTGTTCATGAATATTAATCATCATGCTCCATCAATGCCTTTGGTCAACTACAACTTTTACATAATGCTCTTTATTAAGATAAGGTGAAAAGCATTCTGTCCAAGATTTGGGAAAATCAATCAGAATACATTAAATTACGCTGAATCAGTACCCTCATGAAAATTGTGAATATCCTCCATTATACTACAAATATTCCTGCAGTACAAATGCCAAAGGAAGCACTTGCCAAAGTTTAGGATGAGGAAGTGCCAATCCCCAAATTGAAATGATTGTGTGCATGAGGCTGCATTAGCATCAACAGACTATTATGGGATAACCAGGCATGTGACCATATGAATGTAATAGCATTCTCTACTGCTTTTTCTCTACAACAGCTTTTGTAAGATGTTACTTCTGATATTTGACTTAATTTATAGACAAAAGAACTAGTAAGCATTCTTAGTGTTATTCTTCCTGAAATTTTCTCAGCCTTTTTTGAGAACTGCAGCTACTTCTTTGCCTAAAGAATTCCACAGTTCAGCTATGATTTGTGTGGAGTATTTTCTTTCATCCATCCTCAATCTCCCAATTTACTACCGGTTCTGTGGGCGTGGCTTGGTGGGCTTGGCAGGGAAAGGATATTGCAAAATCTCCATTCCGACCCCACTCTGGGACCAGCCAGAGGTAGTATTTGCCGGTTCTCCAAACTACTCAAAATTTCTGCTACTGGTTCTCCAGAACCTGTCAGAACCTGCTGGATTTCACCCCTGTTGGATTCCACCCCAGAACCTGCTGGATTTGCCCAGTTAAGTGATAGCATCTAGCCAATTTTGAATGACCTTGAAAAGCCAAGGAGGATTAAACCTGATAAATACTTGGGTGGGCATCACCAGAAAAAAAAAATCAGCATTACAGTCTACACAAAAGTAACATCCTAGAAGGTGACAGTGGCAAACTACTTTTGGAGTGCTGCCAAGCAAGTAACATTGATGTATCTACAGTATGAAATCACTAGAACTTGCATTTCACTTGAAAGAAACTTTATCGGTTTTCTTGGCAGTTTCTACTTACATAGATATGTAGTCAGTTTTTAATTATGTAAAGCTTACATCTTATGACAGACCCTGAGCATCATACAGAATTAAGTACAGAGCTCTCTGGTGGATTATATGACCAATTGATTATCCAGAAAATTTGTGACCAGAATTTACACTGATTCATTTATTCTATATAATGAAATTACCCATTATTAAAAATGTCTTTCTTTAGATGCTTCCTTAATTTCATTTACCAAAACAATATCACTTATTCATTCCGAAGAAGGGAATGTCTGAGTGCTACATAACTTTTTGGCCTAATATTGCCATTCAGGGGTGAGTTCTATTTACCTTCACTACTGGTTTGCCATAGGAGCACGTGCAAACGCGCACTTGCTTCGCTCATGCATGGCACTTCTGCACATGCGCAGAAATTTCCGCGTATGCACAGAGCATCCACGATGATGTCTGGGTGGGTTGACGGAGCCTCCTGACTCATTTACTACCAGTTCTAAGAACTGGACAGAACCACTGTCCAGTTGGAACCCACTAATGTTGCCATTTTGATCATTCTGGGAAGATATCATATCTTGTGATTCTCTCCATTATCCAAGTTTCCAGTGTTCACCTTTCTCAAAGCCAAATATTCATATATTCCCCGGCTCTGCAATTGCTTTTGGCAAGTGCAGGTAAAGATCTATGCATAAAATCTCTCTTTGGCAAAGTAACTTTTCTTTTTCATTTTTTTTTTTTTTGCATGGCTCAACATCCTTCATTCTGAACTGATGTTTCTTAGCATTTGCCAGATTTCAGCTAGGACTGAGTTAAACATTAGTGTACTGCATTTTTTTTTATGTGAATTGTCATCAGTTTGGACATCAGATGAAGTATTGCACAGCTCCACTTGTCCCCAAATTTCCCCAGTGGTTAAATTCCTCTTCTTTCTATACAGTGCCTGAATCCATGCATTGATGTACCTCTTTTTTCCTTTGTCCTTGATATGTAACAGGTAGCATTTTAGAAAAAGCTTAGAAAGGTTGCCTTTCAATTTCCTATCTTGCTGTCACATTTGGTTTTCAGAAGTGCTTAGCTTAGTAGTACATCATTGGCAGCAATGCACCTTATGAGCAAACTTTACAACTTTTTTCTAGCAGGTAAAGTATTGCACAGGTGCTGCTCCATTCAATGCACAGGATAGCTTTACAACCCTGCTGCCTTTGTCCTCCTAGTTACTTTTTCTTTATTGATTTGTTTCTCTGTATTCTCTCTTATAATTTATCTTTATATGAAGTCTATGGCTTGACCTTGCATCCTGACCTTCAAACAACTTTGAAGGTAGGAATATTGTAATAACAGCACAGGTTCTTCTATTCTGAGCTCCCATCCTGGTCCGCCTGATAGCTCTTTTCTCTTTCAGAGTTCAGCTAGATAGCAAGTTTAAAATATGCAGGTTCTTTTTAAATTTCTGTTAGGAAAATCTTTTCTTCATCTTCTGGAAGCTAGCTGTGAATAAAATATGATTGGGTATCCTTGGTTGACAGATATTTCCACAATTTCAGAGACTGGTTTAAAATAGTATTTCTAACCACTTTTATAAAACATCAAAATATCTATTTCCACAGCAGCCAGTGAGATGCCAGGGGGAAACCAGAGCTGGATATGATTTATGGTAACACCCTTTCTCTTGCTTGTCCCAGCAACGATCAGAGACATACTAAATATCAATAAATCAGATAATCCCAAATCAGTGCCCTCCAGAAATCTTAGTACCACGGTTCCCAGAATTCTCAGTCAGAAGGAATTTCTAATTATGCAGTTACAGAGTGTTTTTTAAACCATGGGACCGAATATACTACCATGTCAGTACTTGACAATGAGTAGTAATAACCCTCTATATACAGAATTTGAAAGGCAATTTGGTATAGTAGTTGAGGGAGCAGGCTAGAAACTAGGAGACCATGAGTTATAGTGCTGCGTTAGCACAAGCCAGCTGGGTAACCATGGACCAGTCAATCTCACTCAGCCCTAGAAAGCAGGCAAGAGCAAACCACTTCTGCAAATCGTGCTCAGAAAACTGCAGGGATTATCCAGGTAGTTGCCAGGAGTCTAGACTGCAAGATTGACTCAAAGGATACACACAAACTTACATTCACACACTGTACAGTGTTTATAATTTTGTAGGGACTTCTTGTCTGTAAACATATATAAACATGCTAAATACATGCATATGTATCGATGTAACTGTACTAAAAGTTTGAATTGTGAAGTAAAAAGATTAACCTTTAAAGTAGCCTTTAAAATACTTAATGTACAATACTCTAAACTTATCTTTGGAATGGAGTGTTCATTTAACAACAGATCCACATCATTCATTCTTTACTGTCAGCAGAAAGACACACACACCCTTACAAGTTAAATTCAACAAAGAATGAGACAAGAATAAGAATGACCTTGGTTGCAAGAAGAATCTATAATATATACCACTGAATCAATGACAGACATTTGCAGCACTCTGATACAGTAAGATCAATACAGTGGATTTGGAAATATATGAAAGAACAGCTATACAATAAACCCTAATCTGGGACTTCTTTCATTACTAACAAACTAAGGAGTCACAATTTGATAGCAAGTAGATGTGTAACTCAACATATTCTGCCAAGCAGGTTTTGAAACAAATGATTGTCCAAGGCAAGTATATTGACTTTTCTGTTATTACAGACAGCAATACACATTTTAGCCTTCACTCACAGACCAGGGAAAGCAGGAATCTGTCTGTTGTGTCTTTAAGTTGCAAGAGTACACTCATCTACACAATCATCTCATTTTCAGGAGGGAGGTAATCAAGTAGAATGAGATAAGGATATAGAATTTATGTTAACCTAAAGACCTTTTTTAAAAAATTCACACAGACATGAGGGTTGGAAGTTTATTAGGAAAGGTGTTGGTGTGATTCAAACATATGAGAAACAAATAAGTGATAAAAATAAAAGATATCCGTGTTTGAAAAGGCAAGGTTTCCATATCTGATGTCCTGATATAAAGTTCAGAACAAAATCAGCTGAATGAATACTTTGTCCTTTTCATGCTTAATCTTAATAGTTTGGAGCAATTTATTTTAAAACTGTAAAAAATGCATGTATGGCTAATCGCTAATATTTCATTGACAGAATTGTATGGTCAAAATAGCAAAAAAAAAAATCACTGCAGGTGTTAGGTTAGTAACACAGTTGTTAAGTGAATCTGGTTTCCCCATTGACTTTGTTTGTCAGAAAGTCTCAAAAGGTGATCCCATGAACCTAGGACAGTGCAACGGATATAAATATGAACCAGTTGCCAAGCATCTGAATTTTGATCCCATGACCATGGGTATGCTGCCATGGTCCTAAGTGGTCCTAAGTGTGACAAATGGTCATAAGCCACTTTTTTCAGTGCTGTTGTAAATTTGAACATTCATTAAATGAACTGTTGTAAATCGAGGACTCCCTGCACCTTAGTTAGGCTACTCTAGCTATTCATCTCTATCAACATCCTGACCATTGTACCTTGGACTAATTGCAACTTCTGAATCATCTTCAAAGGCAGCCTTGCGTAGGATGCATTGCGGTAGTCTTAAATGTACCAGGATGATTACCTGTTTTGAAGCTGAGCGAGGGCAAAATGATTCAAAGATGATTTAGTGCAAATTTTATTTTGGCATCCTGTTCAGTTGCATTTTTTTTCCCCATGGGGCAAACCATTGATGTCCTGCCCCCTTCAGATGCAAAAAAACCCCAAAACCATTAGGACCTCATTTTGGCCACATATTTAACACATGTTACCATGTTTCCCCAAAAATAAGACCCTATCTTATATTTTTTTGCACCCTGAAATAAGCACTTGGCCTTATTGCCATATGATCAAAAGCCCAATTGGGCTTATTATCAGGGGGTGTCTTATTTTGGGGAAAACAGGGTAACATTGGACCTATGAAGCCTTCTGGAAATAATTCAAAAAGCATGCACAAACGTAGCACTGGGCAATCATTTTTTTTAAAACAGACAACTGATTTCCAGAGATTGCACAACTGCCATGTAATCCCAGACACATTCTTTATTATTATACGTGTCCGTGTCCTGGGGAAACAGTTGCGCTCAGAAGATTCTACATTATGTGCATGTACCCTGTGCTTATTAAAAACTGAATTTAACAATCCCCCTTTTTTCTCCCCTTCTTTATCAAAAACCTAAACAAAAAATCAATAACGAACCATGATGGGGGTATAAAAAGTAATCTCCTAAACCAGGGTGTGATTCTTCCTTTGAGAACATTATGGTTAAGAATCTTCACAAAACCATTCACAAATCACAAAGGTCAGAGCAACAAGATTATACACCAGATCTTTGAATTAATAGAAGATTCTTGCGTTCCACATCTTAGATTTTCTACATGACTGAATTTCTCACAAGTCATTCGATATAAAAGAAACTCCGACTTTCATCATTTTGTTCCTTAAAACTGCACAGGTGACGCTTCATACTAATAACATATCAATTTGAATTTTTCAATACAACCACCTCTGTTGCCATTCTGATCCTTATCGATTACTTTTAAATGGCAGTATCACAACAAAGTGAATATTAAGTCAAAATCAACCCCAAAATACAATGTAATTTGGAACCAAAGTTCATTGTTCTGAAAACAGGCCATCAAAAGAAAGTCTTACTAGCAAAAAAGAATGTAATTTGCAAAGATAGATGATTGATAGATAGATATTTTCCCTTTCCTCTTGTACTTTGCAGAAATCAGTAAGAACGATGTGAACCTAATAAAAAAGTTCCAACTTTGAAATTCATAATTTCACCTTTAATCTACTAATTATTTTTATTTTCAATTTATAGTGCAACAACAGTGCCCCCTGGTGCAAGGAAAATTGTAGGGTTTTTTTCCCCCTTCTATTTCAAAAAGCTGTTATTACCTTAATTATACATTCCTTGCCATTTTCAAACAAGGTCAGGTAGAATATTTCTAGGGACCATAAAGGTTACAATAAAATGAGAGCTGTATCATTCAAAACATCAGAAGGCTTCTATAAAATGCAAATCTGTACACTTTTAGGTCTGGTAAAGAAAGAATTTAACAAGGGCATAATTCTACATTACTGAACTGAAAAACATATTTTGTATATGCCCCAAATGACAAAAATTAAAGAAACAAGAACTTTATTGTTTATACTGGATTGCATGGAAGGTATTTCTACCACAATGTTTATGTAACTGGAGAATATATTAACAAAACCAAACATGCATGAGCTTTTCCAACTTGTTCTGATTTGCCTAATTGTGATTTTCATCATCTATAAATATCTTTGTAAAAACATTCCCATTGTCATAAATCTCCTTGATGTACCATTATATGTGGGCGTAGGAATGGTTACATGCCTAAGTACCAACACATCAGGATTTTATACAGAATTCAGCATGGAGAAATATCCATTTCTTAATTTCTTACAGAGCAAACAGATTGGGATGACACTCCTAGAGTTAAAGAAAATAAATCTATTTTGAATCCACACATAAAAGGAGAATCTGAGCCGGCAAAATTTACTTCCGGACATGCGTAAAGGCCGCACTAAAATAGTTTCTAATTAGTATACACTATAATGACAGGGTTAATTTAAATATAGCATAACTAGCATATACGGTACTTTAAAATACACATTTTCATACTTACTTGATAAGAGAGATCATTTGATCATTTTCAAAGGATACTGTGAAATTATCCCCAAACAATACAACAGAAGCAAGCAAACATTTGGCGGTGCTGAGCTTCTGGGTTTAGTGACCATGGTCTAGAACCATTTCACCAGATACTGTGGCTGGCACCTTCAGAGGAAGATGGTCTCTAGGCTGACTACAAGCAACTAAGCAGGGACTGACTGGGTTCCTGTCTTTATAGCCAAATGACCAGATTGGTCTTCAGTCAAGATTGGTCTTCAGTCAAGATTGGATTGGTGCAGGTTGATGCAAGCTGGACTCTGATTGGTTCTTTTGCTCAATTCTGATTGATTGTTTTCTTGGCATCATCTTGCTATAAAATAAAGGTCACCGGGTTATAAAAACAGTCCAGTCACTTCCTGCTTAGTCCCCTGTGGTCTGCCTGGCACACTACCTTGCTTCTGAAGATGGCAGCAATAGATTATGGTGAAATGTCAGAAAAAATACTACCTAGACTATGGTCACTAAATCCTGAAGCTCAGCACTGCCCAATGGTTACCACTTGTAAGAGCCTACATCAAGTAAAGGTTTATTGAATCATTGAAATGGTCAATATTTTCGATAGATTTATTTTTGGATACACATCATACCTTATTTGCTTATTTCACTCACATAATATTTTCATAGCAAATCCTAGAGCAGTCCTGGTACAGTACATCACAGAAAAGGATGAACAATTTGATATCTTCAATTCCTTTTTTCTGAAACCTAAACAAGTATGTTTTCCTGAACAGGAGATACAAGTTCCTTCAAAAACTACTGTGCCCTATGGAACAAAGTTATTTTTACAGTGTGTGTATTATTTGAACATGTCTCCTACCTTTTTGTGTATAACAGCAAAAGTAATATACAACTATTGGAGCAGCAAAGCACAATGGCCCATAATAACAAAATAAAAAAGAATTAATCAAAAACATCAAGGCAGAATTCCTTCAAACATACCAAAACATGGCACAATAGGGTGGAGTCCTACCTAGAAGTAAGACATCTAAGATCATGAGACTGGCAGAACCAGGGGCATCTGTGGAAATATAATATAAACCGGGTGGCCAAGACTAGTGCAATCAAAACTCTGCCCTTTTTAAATGCACAACCCAGAGCTTCCATTGCATAGCTGGCTCCCATCTTAACTTTAAAAAAAAACCCATGTCCGTGGGTAGAATGCTACTCAAACACTTCACGAAGCAGAGGGGAGTTTTATGCCTGCAAAGGCGGCTCTAGACAAGTTTTCCTAGAGAAGAAGAACCTCTAGAGTTTGAACTTAACTGTTTAGAAGACTCTTTCTCACACACTGCAAAAACAATCCTAAAATGTGCCCCAGATATTGGCAGAAATGAGAGATGAAGTGCTAAAGCTTGAGAGTTCAGTGGGGCTGATTATCGGGAACTAGGGTTTCTGTTGTATTGCTCAGGTCTCCTCATACAATTTAAGATGCTTTAACAAGCTAGGTAATTTTGGAGTACATTAACTGAAGAATGTTTTTCCTTATACAAAGCTTCTTGAGGCAGAGGAGCTTCATTTAAGTTTTTATGACACAGTGAACCCTATGAATTGTGTCTGGAAATGAACTTGGAGCCAGTATTATCACTATAAAGTACAGATGGGCAAATAAGTTGATGCTAGCTTTGTTCTATTTTTTACATTCCTTATCATAGATGCACATAACAGCATACTTATGCACAAACCTACATATTTGGTGGAACTTAACTTCAATGTGAACATTCACGTGCCTTTTTTGCTTTTACATATTTTGCTTTTGCTTTTACATATTTCACAATATGTAATTTATATATGCACATTTTCCTGGTTTAAATTTTCATACTATGGTGCATTTATAGTGCACCTTTCCCTATTGTAAGCCCTGCATTTATGTATGCATGTATGTGATTTGAGTTATAAACTTCATCAACAGTTTGAAAACTGTGGGTTTTGCAAGCGCACTGTGGCTTCACAAATGCTTGAGAATAAATAAATAAAATAATGCAAATTAAGTATCTTTATACCAAAATTGGGATCGAATGTCTTTTTCTTCATTCTCATGTTGCTGCATGGAAGTCACCTGTTTCCTATACATGGCCTCAGAAAATAATCTGGTTATAGCATAGCTACAGAACTTTGTTGACATTACCTAGAATTGATCCAGAAAAAGCAATTTACCTCATGGATTATAAATAGACTGAAGTTTACCGTTAGTTTTCTATCATACACACAAGAGACAGTGGGATGACAATTAAAAAAAAAACAGAATGGTACCACCTCCAATAGATACATCAATTGTCATCATTACTTAAAAGCAAATTCATACACATGCTTGTAGAGCAGTGATAGCGAACCTTTTAGGCACAAAGGGCCCAAACCAGAAGGTGTGCTTGCGCGCCACAGCACCAGAAACCCAACAACCAGCTGGCCACGCCTCAGAAACCCAACAACCAGCTGGCCAGCGTGCATGCGCACATCGGAAACCCAATGACCAGCTGGCTGAACTGGGATAAGGGCTCTGAGTGCCACCTCTCGCACATGTGCCATATGTTCACCATTACGGTTGTAGAGGATAGGAATTATAACCAGGTGAGGTCAAAAAGAAACAAAATGCAAAATGTAGATGCAGTGATAATTGCCTATAACAGTGGACATTTATCAACAGTTGCTGGGTGCTGCCATAGAAGTCTTGCACTGGTAAGTTGGTTAACAAAGACTGCCTTGTGTTACAAAAATCTGTTCAAGCTACAGGACGTATGAGCTAAATGTCATGAATTGGCATTTAGCTATTTCACATTGAAAATATATTTCTTTGTTCAAGAAAAAAATATATTTTTTGTCCACCATAAAGACAGTGACAGATTATTTTGAGAGTCTAGTGTTTCCCTGTTCGTTTTTAACTACCGTACTGTCATTTCTCTTGTCAGATTTCAGAATTTCTAAAGTCAGTCTTATAGTACAACCTTAACAAATTGTGCTTGTATCATGTCAGATCATAGAGGTGCAAAAGCTTCTTATGTGTGAATCAAGTTCGGTAAGAGTTGGCAAACTAACCTCCTCTCAAAAAATCCACCCCAGTGCTTTTGTGTATATGTGAGTATGGATGAAGCAATTTCCTCCGCACACCTGAGGAAATCAGCATTATAAATCTATTGATTGTAATTAATAATTTACTAGAGACATTGAAAATACCCACCAAAACTCATTCTCAATGCATTCTTGAAAAATCTTCCAATTCTATTTTTCACACCCTCGCAAATAATCCATCTTTTCATTTAAAGACTATAATATATATATAAAAAAGAGGAGGTGACACCAAGAGCTGAAGATAGAGCAATTGGGGATATGCATATGGCTGTATCCTAGCAACCATAAACAGAACCTTACTATTAGGCTAGAGCTTCTCAAACTCTCCTTTTCAGATGTGGGCTTCTATGCTCCCCATAAATACAATGCACTCAAAGCTATACCGAAGGAGCCAGCAAATCTTGGGGACAGTTTTGGGTTTAATGATCACATATCTCTTCAAGATGGGAACAGGCAGAACACGTGTTTCCTCAAAGTTAGCAGATGTTTATAGCAGGAACTATTTGGATCTAATCAGCAATATTTAGAGAACAAATTGTAATCATACATGTCTCTCTGCTGAAACGTGATACAATCTCTGCTCAGAAACAATCTCCTGCTTGGAATGGATCAGAAACATACAAAACTTTTGACAATTTCTGACTTATTAGGTTATCTTTTCAGAGATAGCTGAATGACCCTGGGCGTTGTAGTATTGGCAAGTATTGGCAGGGGGAGCAACTACTGACTTTCTGCCATCTTCCCCATTGACTTGCTTGTGAGAAGCTGACAGAGAGCATCAGAAAAGTTCTTCCCTTCCCTCTTCCTTCTTCCCACTTCCTTCATCCTTCCCTTTCTTCCCTCTTCATATTTATGTTTGCTTACTTCCCTCTTTCCCTCTTTCCATTCCTTCTTTGCATGCTTGCTTCATTCTCTTCCTTCTTTCCTGTTTCTTTCTTCCTTCCTTCCTTCCCTTCCTTCTTTCCTCCCTCTTTCTCCCTTCCTTCCCTTGTTTCTTTGTTCTTTCTTTCCTTCCCGCCCACCCTCCTTCCTTTCCTCTCTCCCTCACACCCTCCTTCCTTCCGCCCCCAATCCTTCATCCCTGT
>JANHFK010005478.1:70968-85397 GCA_036250565.1 Sibynophis collaris | reverse complement strand
CATATGCACCAAGACAAATTCCTTGTGTGTCCAATCACACCTGGCCAATAAAGAATTCTATTCTATTCTATTATATTCTATTCTATTCTATTCTATTCTATTCTATTCTATTCTATTCTATTCTATTCTCTCTGCAAAACTTTGTCTTCTCTCCTTTTGCTCATTGATTGTCAACAAAATGTTCCATGCCACAAATATCCATTTCCAGACTCATTTTTGATAAGCATTTCATTAAGTTGAACTATGGCACTTGAAAGGAAACTGCATAAGAATAGAAGTGATCCTGATGGCAGCAAGAATGGTATATGCTCAGCAATAGAAAAGTGAAAACACCCTTCAGAAAAGGAGATAATATGGAAGATATTAATATGCGCAGAAATTGTTAGATTAACGTTAGAAATAAAAAACAAAGGAGAGACAGAATATTATATTACATGGAACAGATTTTATCAATCGCTGGAAACACAAGATGGGAGTCGGAACATGAAACAATTAGGCTAAGTAGACTCAAAAATAATTGTACAAAATTAGCACTGTGTAAGAAGTATATATGTTATATGTCTTTCACTTTGGTATTTATGGCGGATGAATCGCCAGGAAGATCACACTGTGTTCGATATACTTATATGTAAATAAAAATTTAAAAAAGAATAGAAGTGACTTGTGAGTCATGAAAATTTAAAGTTTAATTAATACCATGTAGGTACTTGAATTATTTGTCTCAATCAATCATAGAATTATACAATCTTAATATTTAAAAAAATGTTTTCCCCAAATGTATGCATAAAATCAGTTCCAAGGACAAATTGGTTTTAGCATTATTATTTCTCTCAGTGCACTTGTCAACAACTTGCTCTTGATTTAAACAGTGGAAAGGGATGAAATTAAATAGGTATATCTATATGCATTTGCATATTATTTATTGAAACAATAATTCTACTGAGGTGGAGGAAACAGATTGATTTATGTTATATATATATATATATCAACAATAAATGTGTATCATTTTGGAAGTAGCATTTTCTTCTCTGTAATACAGGTGATCCTTCTTTAATAACCACTCATTCAATGACTACTCAAACAAGTAGTAATTATAACTGTTTTTGGAACTTCCAGTTGGTGCGGTGCCCCCTTGTTCACTTGGTCATGATCCAGGCAGTTGGCAGCAGGCCTGGATTTCCCTACAATTTTATTTTATTCAAAAAGTTAAAATATAAAATAAAAATTTAAAAAATGAACAAAGGAAAAAAAGTAAACAAAAACATTGAAAAAATATGAATTAAAAAAAGGACAAAATACATACTATCCCCATAGTTCAGGCCTGTCAAAATGGCGGCCCATGGGCCGCTGCATCAGGTGAAGACCACGCTCACTCTGGCTCCGCAAAGGCAAAAAACATCACGATATGTCACGTGACACAATCAGATTTGACACCATGCCCTGGTTAAACTCTGACAAATCTATTGCAACAATAATAGCTTCCTCCCTTGTAAAGAAGGTCCAAAATTTATAAACTTGGACATCTATTTACAACCAAACTGACCTGTCTTACATTTCACATATGACAGAAAAAGATAGTTAATAGGTTAAACAACAGTGAAGTTAATATTCAAAGCACCTTGTCAGTTACTGTAATTAGTTCATAGAAAGTCTTTATCTAGTATTGAATAACAAGATCTAGATACCTAGAGAACATAACCAAAATTTATGTTCCTATCAGTGATTACTGATTTGCTTCCAGAGCCAGACTTATTTTAATGTGACAATATTTCTTCTCCTTCTCCTTCTCCTCCTCTTCCTTCGTATGGTCCACATGCAGCCTATTTGCACTTAAGCAAAGGATGTACTTACATTGCCCCTACATCTATAGAGCCTTAACAGCTGAAATATGAATTTGTTATTAATTGTGAGAGTGTGATGATATCAGCGCACCCTGTCCTTCATCGCCTCACTGTAGGAATACAGCTTTTCATACACTGCTGTTCTATGCATAAATGTGTTGGCTTCTACAGGCAATAAATACTTTACACTCTTATTTAAGAAACTTATTTTATATGACTGTAATATGCCAGAGTGATATTGTTTCATCACTCCCTTCTTTTCTCAATTTAGCCTTTTTTTCTCTTCAAACTCTGAATCATGTAGTGCTTTCCTGATTTTCTCTTTCTCATAATGGTTCGTGGCTATGGACATGCCTAAATAATTCATGTTATTTCTTAAATAAAGTTTATCTTTATCTGCAAACACCAGCTTCAAGAGTATTTTCTTATTAAAAAATAGATTCCTAATTATACTATTTATCTCACTTTGCATTCTTTCCACTGAATGAAGTTATCTGTTATTCGGTACTTATTCTGCCTAATGAAAGAGATGGTGTGAGGGAGCTGAGGTCTGTCTTTTTTTCCTTTGTACAAAAATAATGAGAGAAATTTGTTAATCTAGAAGGTGACAAACAATTCATATCAAGGGTCACCCTCCCTCTAGACTTCAGTACCTTACCTCTCTTTGTCTCCTCTTTATCTGTCCCCATTATGTCCTATCAATTAAAGAGAGAGAGAGAGAACATTCTGAAATCTCTAAATATAGCACAACTGGACTAAAGCAGATAATTAGAAGAATTAGCCAGAAACATTACATATACAGTATTTTCATAAATGTTCCTAGAAATAGTTATTGATTTATTTATTCAATTTATATAGCTGTGGTGGCACAGTGGTTAGAAAGCAGAGTAATTTTGCGGATTGCCAGGGGTTCAGTCCTCTCATGAGCTCAAAGTTGACTCAACCTTCCATCCTTCTGTGGTCTGTAAAAGGAGGAGTGAGATTGTTGAGGGCAATATGCTGACTCTGTAAACTGCTTAGAGAGGGTGGTAAAGCACTGTGAAGCTCTATATAAATCTAAATGCTATTGCTATTGTGTCTCACTTTACCTGACTTTAGGTGAATGTAGTTAAAACTTAGTTATAAAATTATAGATAATGTCAAATGAAAAATTTACAAAATAAAGTAACATGGCTATCACCTAATCTAGTCCACTGTACAGTGCAACGTTTTCTGTTAGCCTATAATACTAATATATACTCTGAAAACAATTACAATATGAACCACATTTATTATAATCTTGTTCTAATAGAACAAGCTAGTAGTGTCAAACAAATATAAAAAATCATCCTTGCTTGGCATTTTTATTATAGAAATCTTGGGATCCAGTTGGTAAATTCATCAGAAAACTACTGTAGAACTACTACATACTAATACAGTGTCTTTAAGTGCTGTCAAAGTACATCTTAACCCTTTTTATTTTTATTCAGAATAATTAAATCCACTACAAACTGAATATTGTCAGATTTGTCTGTTGTTGTTTTTTAAAAACTACCTTGATTGTTCTTAAATAAACTATTTAATAAACTACCTTGATTGTTAGAATTTTGATATCCATATTAATCTAAGACATATTGAGGGTATTGGAGACCTTGGTGCTCTCTGAGCTTGGTTGTTTGCCTGCAGACATTTCTTTTCCAGACCGGATAACATACTTAGTGCTAGAAGGGACCAGGGAGCTCTTTGTTTATATACGGTAGCCTGCCCTGTCAGTATTGGTGGGGGTGTTTTTTTCACCTTGGTAGTTACTTGATTAGGCTGTTGTTTACTGTTTGATTGGTTGTCTCTATAGAGATAAACAACATTTAAAAGAGACTATAAAAATCTAACAGTAAAGAAAAAGACCACATAATTCTTTTCCTGAATAGCATTTATCAGCTATTCTTTAAATTCTTGCGCAGCCTCCTGTACAACCTGCTTCATCTGCAAGTTTAACAGTTTCACACTATTAACATTTTACTTCTTGAAACATGAAAGTGAGCAAGCACTAGTCAAGATGGGTTTAACATTTTCCTGATCCTGAGTCACAATTTTTTGCTTTTTGAAAATTGGTCGTTGTCTTATGACTCTATAAATTTAATTGCTTTTCCATAGCTTCATAACCTACTATAGATGTTACTTTGGCACTTTAGAAAGCAGCCTCATATACAGATTGGCAAGTTTCCTTCCCCCTTTTCTATATGTTCCATATTGTTGATTCATTAACATTGAACTCACAGCCAACAGCACTATAACTCATGCTTGAACAAAGCTTATCTAACATGTGTATTTTCTCCCTAAGGCATATTACAGCTTTCTTGCGTTTCAGAGGACTAGGCTTGGGGGTTATTTTAGCAAGCAAAATCACCAGTATGGGAACAGACATGTGCAGAACGGTGGCTCAGAACTTTTGCAACTCTGCATGTGTGTGCAAACAACCATGAATGCATCACGAGTATTGATTTTAGGGTTAGAAATAAATTGTTAGTGGGTGGGGGAATTCACAAATATAAACCCATGAATAATAAGTGTTGCTTGTATGTCTAGATCTATTTTGTATCATCCTTCTTCGAAAATTGTTTTATAACAAAAATAAATAAAACAGGAAAAGTCACCACCTTTCCACTTTTAAAGGGTAAAGGATGCTATAAATAAGGGTGATGTTGTCTAGCCCAGTTGTAAGGTCTCATGATTAAAGCAGAGTAATTGCAGAAGAAGTCTTGTCTGGAAATATCCTCTCATCCTTCTGGCCAGCACCTTCCAGGAGGTATGAATATATTTTAAGCAGAATAGTTTCCTGAAGCTAGACATGATTTCAGGGCAAATAAACATGGGAAATTAAATTTCTGTGGGCCAAACTACTAAATGATGCATACCGTGCACTATTTCTCAGGTGGTTGCAAATGCTTGTTTATTAAAAACTGAATTTTGGGACTCTGCAGCAGAAATTTATTTTAGCTGATAATGTAAAGCCATCTCTCATTCCTGGTACTAATGCTGCATGTAGTTTGTGACCTTTCCTAAGGGAGAAAATGGTTCACCCACATTCCATTTTACGGAACAAGAGAAGGAAATGAGTTCTGGGTTGCTTCACATAATGGAAGAGTGTAGTTTTTGTGAAAAGATAGATGCTATATGGCAAGAATGCAGAGATTGGAAGATAAGTACCTGTGTTCCCTGCATTGCACTAAAAAAAAAAGGCATATTACTGGTTCAAATGACTTCTTGCAGCAAATCAATTCAGTGAGATTGGCGGTTATATAAATCTGATTTATAAATAAATAAATTCCCATTTTATTATTAACACAATTTTACTATATAATAAAGGATGAACTTTCCAGGGAATAGTGAATGTGAAATAAGATTCTTGCCCATGAATGTTTTACTCTTAAAAGTCTTATAGCTGAATATTAATCAATATGCTCTTTGTCCCCATGTATATTCTCATAGTTGCCCATCTGCTATCAAATCTGTAGCTGGTTTACTACAATCAATGCTTTTATATGGCTTTGGTTTGGGGTAATTGGAGCCTGTTGTTGGATATGCTGGCTATGGTTCATTAGATCTGCCATGATCAATTTTTTAATTGTACAAATTTGTTGATTTGTTTTTTATGGTTTGAGCTGACCAAAATCTATTGGAGTCATGTCACATTTAAGCAGGACCACAAACTTTCCTGAAAGAACAACACTGAAACTTACCATAGAAGGCATCATACTGTTTTTTCCAGTATACTCAGTCTGACAATAATACTGAATCTCATGGAAAACTTCAGCTTTCTTGCTTTTTCATGAAATCAAGCTGCAAAAAAGTATTGATTAGTTAGAAGACAACATCAAGCATGATATTTCCTGTTGGGATAAATACGAAAATGTTATATGTGAATGAAGTCTGAAGAAATTATAAGAAACTGTAGTAGTGTACTAAATTTTCCTGAAGACAAGTAAAAATCAATTAGAGATGTCGATTGTGTTATTTAGGCTTCATCTGGCAATCAGCCTAAATCCCATCATTGACAAGAGGCGGTTGGACTATTGAAACCACTCTGGCATAAAAGAGTTTCATTACATGTGTGATATTGTTAATAATGTCTCATAGATGATAAATGTAAGAAAGAAGAATGGTGTTGGATCATGTACTCTTCATATGTTTAACTTATAAAATCTTAATTAAATGTTTGAGGCACTGAGATTCACCACGGACCCCAGTAGACCCTTGCCAAACAAACAAATCTCCCCTGCTAGAACAAAGGGGTGAAGTAGTATAATCTTCTTCTTTTTTTCTTCTATAAGTAGGTGTGCAATCTTGGGAAAATAAAAACTGGGTAGAAAAAATAATAATTTCCCTGGCTTACAACAGAAACAACCATCTGGAGCACCCCAGTACTTGGAGGAAGAGCCAGATCTCTCAGATTTTCAGAAGGCTAAAAGGGTACTCTACTACAAATGTGAAGATGTGGATTATTTCTGAAGCATAAAGAGCTTGACTTTATTTAAATGTTCACTGGAAGACTAAGAGTTTCAGTTTTACCATGCCAGCATCTTATATGATTCGTCAAAGCAGGAGATACTTTGAGGACTAATTTGCCTTTGTGGTGTCCAGATTGAAAGGGAATAGTCATTATTATTGGTTTCTGAATGTTAGCTGCAATCTGATGTTAGCAATATTTATCACTAATTCATATATTTAGATTGCAATCTTCATCTATAAACTACCGGTATATAGTTTAAACTATATTATAAAAACGTATGGCTGAAACATGTGTCCTAATTTTTAGATTTTTCGCTTTTTCCCACTATTTTTTAAGATATTCTCTAGTAAATAATGAATGCCTGCTTTTGTGGCATTTTAGTTGAGCCTAAAATATATATTGTCTGGTATATATGTTGGCCTTGGTCTCTCCCCTACTGGACAAATACAGCTTTTATTCTTTAAGAGTTAATCACTCTGCTCAGTTGGATAGATTTTTTCCTACAGCATTCATTTTTAGATTATCTTTACAGCTCATTTGCTAATTTTGTTAAGTATTTAGCAGCAAATGAATCAAGTAAAATTCCCACCCATTCCCTTGCAAAATACATTAGATGATGATAATTATAACAAATGTTTTATACTGGAAACTGATTTGGATCACATATTGTAACCAGATTGAATTTGCTTGATCCTCCTGTAGTGATGATTGATATTATTTTAATTTGTTGTTGTCACTATCTTTATTTTATTTCCACTTACTTTCTTTCATTATTACATCACAATAATTATTATTACTACCCCTACTTCTATATCAATTTTTATTTTGGATGTTACCGTAGGTGTTCCGTTTCCCCCCATTTTGTAGCTCCTTTCATTGCATTTGTTATCATAAATAGTAGTTGATTTAGTAGCATACAAATGGTACAAATAAATATACATTACATCTCAATTTATATTCTGAGCTTGGGGATCATAATGCTGGCAATATAAGATTAAGATATAAATCTATAGTAACACTTTTCTTTGTCAAGTGAATTATGGATAAATCCATAAAACTATTATGCTTGAGAAAGAAGAACAGCATTGTTGAATGCTACTGCTGGACCTGCCAAATCATAGAGCCTCTGAATTTGATTTGAGCTTCACAAGAGCCCTATAAGATATATTAGGTTGAGATATTGTAAATAATTAGATATGTTTGATTATGACTCTATCTCTTCAGCCAGAAATATTGAATTTAGTGAAAGAAGCAAAAAAGGCATGCATTTAACTGGATCCCCTAAATCTTGAACCGTAGTATTATGCATAACTTTCAACTAGTACAGCATTTTTGAAAACTTTATTTAGTATAAATGTTCCTTCCTGGGCCCATATGGAATATTCTTATTTAGTATCTTCATATGGTCCAATTATTCAGAAGACTGAAGACTTGATGTTACTTGCAAATTATATATGAGATAAAAATCTAATAAATAAATAAAGAAAAGTGTTGCTTATAGACATAGATGATTATGATGAAATATGTTCATACATGGAGTGTGATCTAACAATCATATACATATATGAGAAGCTCCTGTATGTGAATTTTTTGTTACTACACTACTTTTTTAATGTTTCATTTACTGTTTTAGTTTTTCTCTTTATTCTGATTTATTAAATAAATGAAAGCAAATATGAAAAAAGAGAGCTGTCCCCAGAATTGCAGTGCTTTTTTCCACTCCTAGCTCTACTCCCAGACAGCTCAATACCATGGTCCAAATATGATAAAAAGATGAGGTGTTCCTGTATTCATAGTTTTTCAAAGAATTTTGAACTCATACCACTAGAGTCAGTAGTATAAATGAATTTTTAGTCTATAAGTTGGTTACAAAAATGAGAAATTAAAAACAGAGTTGGATTTCCCACCTATTACAATGATTTCATCTTATCCTCAGAAAAATGAAATGGATAACTATTGGTAATTTTGTTAAGATCACTTGATGCAAGCCTAATAGAAGTCTAAATAACCATGCTCAAATTGTGTATAGTTTTATTTAATACATTTAGTCTCATCAGACGTTTCCATGTGCAATATTCTATTAATTATTATAACTTTTAGGCTTTTATTTTAATGTAAAGCAATTTGGGTTTGTTCATTCAGCTTTTACAGACAAAAAGTGCTGGAAGTGAGCTTGCCCTCCAGCTCTACCTAATGTTGCTTTCTTCTCAAGAAAAATTGTACCCAGACAAATCAAAATCTTAAGTATTAAGTCTAAAAGGAATAGCACCTGTTTAGGCAAGGTTGACAAACAAGCAGCTAATGAACTGAGAGTGTGTCTGTAACGAGAAGTATGAAATTGAATTTAAACAAATTTGTCAGAGTCCACTCCTCAAACATTGCTATATTCAGTCCACGATTGCACTGAAATGTTGGGTTTATGAGGAAAACTTTGTCCTGTTTCTGCTTATAATGAACATCTTAGTTTACAATGTCTGGTGTCATGGTGGCAAGACAGGAAGGTAAAGTGACTTAGCAGGAAGTGAGGGGATCCAAGGTAATTGGAGCCAGGGAGAAACAAGAATTTCTGTCAGTGGGAAAGTACCTGTCCCAAGTTACAAGGTAACTAAAACAAATAGTTTGCATTGCTAATGACAAAAGTGAGCCAAAAGTGAATGTGTTCAATTAAACTATAGCTGAAGTCAGATAAATTTATCGACTTTCAGTAAAAGCTGGTGTTGATCCCAGATCACTCAAGAGGCCTCACCAACTGAATATTAACTGTAAACCTTAAGATCCTCTAAGGGATGAAAAAAATCTCTCCATTCCACTTCTAGAAGAAGATGCTGCTCACAAACCTCTGATCCAAGGAGCCTGAAATCTTCCATCCTTTTTTTGTGAACTCTCGCTAGAGGAAATTGTGATATTTCTCAGCTTTTCTCACGAATATTGGATCCACAGTTGGGAAAGATGTTTGGGATTACAGTACAGGAATGTAAAATTTGAGATAGTTCAGTTTCCGGTGTCTAATGATATCTGTAGTATTAGACCTACTTTCACACAAGGATTGTTCTTGGTGAAAACAAATACAACTCCCCCACAATATTTGGGGTTTCTACTGTGAAATAAACAATTCAGAATAAGGCAGAGGGATAAAACAAAATCTGTACTCTGTTTTAGTTAAGTTATTGATATGTGTCTTTACTTATTTACTAAGCTACTTAATAACTTTAGTGTTTTGGATGCTGTTCAGATAATGAAACAGTGTAATAAAATTGGAATTAGTTGTATTTGTTTAATTAGGTGAAGTTTCAACGTTTTAATGCTTACTTTGGTCAAACCATGGCAAGTGAAGAGAAACGAAGGTTTTTTTTTTCCATTTCTGTTCTGAAATTGAAATAATAGCATTCATGTTTCCTCTTTTTTCTTGCCAACATGCCAGATTGAGTCTCAAAAGTAAAGCTTATGTTGCATAAGGTGAGAAAAGCATCACCTGAGCAAGAGAAAAGGATTAGGAAATAGGTCTGTTTGGCTTTACAAAGAAAGTGTGTAGAAACCCAAGGGATTAAAAATAACTGTGTTGATTGATTTCTCACTTTTCAAAGGCATTTTATTATTGTTATAACACTGCATTATTTATCACTATCACAGTTGGGATGACCTATATCAAATGGATTGCTTCAATTATCTTCAATTTAGGATAATTAAGAGTCACAAGAGTTCCAAAGTGATCTATGAAAGGGGCTGCTACTGCTCTTGACAGCATTACTAAAACAGAGATTGACAGTTTCTCTGGCTGCATCTTGAATTCTTAACAGCTATTCATAGGCACCAGAACTGAAAATGGCTGGTGTCTTAAACCACCCTGCCATTACAATTTTTTATTTTTAGTTGATGCTGGTACTGTCACTAACCTCTTGTAATATATTCAAGATCTGAAAAATGACAGTAGAGTAGAGTAGAGTAGAATGGAATGGAATGCAGCCTAGGACTGTGTTGGCTTTGTTGTCAGCTTCAGCACACTGCTGGCTCATATTTAAGTGATTGTCTACTAGGACACCAAGATCCCTCTTGCGGTTACTACTATTGAGCCAGTACCACCTATTCTATACCTGTGCATTGGTTTTTCTTGCCTAAATGTTGAACTTTATTTTTCTCACCATTGAACTGCTTTTTGTTAGATAGGGTCGAGTATTCAAGTCTGTCAAGATCCTTCTGTATCTTGAACTTATCTTCAAGTATTGGCTATTCCTGCCAGCTTGGTGTCCTCTGCAAATTTGATGAGGTCCCCTTCTATGCCTTTGTCTAAACCATTGATGAAGATATTGAAGAGTACTGTGCCTAAGGCAGAGAGTTGGGGTACCCCACTACATTCTTCCTTCCATGTAGATGCAATTCCATTATGGATTACATGTTGAGCGTGGTTGGTCAAACAGTTATAAATCCATTTATTTCATTATGCTTCCATGGAGTTAGGGCAAACTTTAACTGCACATTGTTAATCCACCACCAATTACAATATATTTTCCTGTCTTTTATTTTTTACTAATTTTTTTACTATTATTGTTTTAATGCTGTGTGGCAAAGATTAGCTTGAGAGAGAGTGGCCATCAACTTCAGAGTTGATTTGGACTTTGATTCTAGGATTGTTTGCACAACGTATAATTATCTAACCTTTATGATACACTACTCACAAATATTTTGGTACCAATGTATTTTGAAAGTGTTGTCTCTGTCAGGACAAGCAAATATGAATACAATTAACATTTTATAAGAATTTACTTCTATAAAGCATTTCCAGTGCTTTGTATTAATGAAATCCTCACCTTTACAATACATATTCTGCTGCTCAATTCTGATTGCAAATTTGCATTATTAAACAGAAGTTGGAATTTATGCAACACTTTTAAGAATTCTACCCACAAAACTGATGTTTGTGACCCAGGTTACATATGCACTATATATTTGCTAAACCGTTGTCATTCTTGTGCTATGACTTATACCTTTCTTTCTCTTTCCCCTGAAATTGTTTTATTAGAAAATACAAATAATTAGAAAGTACAAGCTATTAATATGGTGATGATAAACTTTAATATTAAATATTATAACAGAAAAAGTATATAAATGTTAAATATGATTTCTAAAATATAAATGGACAAATCCCCTTAAATTATACAGTGAATGATAAATATGACATTGATAAGGCGTAGCAAAATGCATCAAATTATTTTGTAACATGAAAAAAGTTTATAATTTTGAACTTAATACTAAAGTCTCCATGGTATTATTATTATTTGTTATTTATGAGTACTAAAAAATAAAAGAGGAAAGGAGAAAAAAGAGCTGATTGGAAAAGGTAAATATTTAATTCCTAACTTCCCCCTTTTCTGTACTCAGACCAATTTGCACTGTTTATAAGCATTTAAACCACTTTAAAAGCCATACTATAAATGTTTGTATTTCCCTTCCAGCGTGATGTAATGTATGTATGGAAGTCATTCTTGCTTAAGTTCTATATCTGTTTCATACTTTGGTCTAGTTCCTGCTGCTCTGTCCCCATTTTCCACTCTAATTCTTTTCCTTCTTTGCCTCTTACAATAACCATTTTTTCCTATTGGACACTGGCCTTATGTTTTTGTGAGTATCGCAGTTACTGATATTTGCATCCAACTTTGCTATTTTGTCTTAAATACTGATTGCTAATGATCTTAGACAAATCAGTCAGTGGTATTTGCCCCAATGATGCCAACATAAAATTAATGACACATACTTAGTCCTGTCATCACATAAATGCTGCAAGACTGCACTTGTGTCCTGATACCTAATGCATCATATAAGTATATAAACTATCATTTGCATGATGGCATCATCACATATAATTTTCCTGTGGATGCCAATGAACGTAGCATTCCTGTCCCAAATCTTGGCCATGACTCTGCAGTTTTGTAGGACTGCATGTAAGAGAAGCTGCCAATGAATTGACTCCGTCATAACAAATGTAATTAATTAAGTCTTGGACTTTGAAGAAATGAAATTAGCCATTGGAAAAAATCCATCTTCATTACTTAAGTTCCTAATTCAGCTATCACTGGGAACTCATTCTATAGAGCATAATAGAAAATGATTTTGGCCGTTTTCTAATTGGTTTCTTGCTAAATCTTGCTCACATAACTGTAGGAAGTTGCAAAATAAGAACTGTTGGTAAGGGAGAAGAAGATGGGCAAGTGGGAGAAAGTGAAAGAAAGTAAAGGAGGAGATTGTTGGCTTATATGAGAAATTGTATGCATTTTTGTGATGATGTAATCGGGCATATTTTGTCTGTAGCTCTCCCTTTTGCTAAAAATCCTCAGGTTTTTCATGTTGCATTCAGAGTACACACAAATGTGTGTGGTTTCATTTTGACCCTCAGTTTTACACAAAACCTGAAATGCACAAAGAAGAGTTTTAGTAATGATAAAGTTAGTCATGACCATTACTTTGACCTGACTTCTCTGAGCTGAAAAATAAGAGAAGGTGCTAATTGCATCTGAATATGCTTGTGTGTATAACCAGTGACTGCCATCATTTTAATTAAAGAAAATCTGTTTTTTTTGTTGAACCAATCCATTAAAATATTTACATAATGACCAGAATGAATTGCTCAAATGCAAAGAGTTGTATTAAATATGCCCCAACAGTAACCATGATGGCTAATTTTTTTTAAAATTTGCCCTCAAGTCTAGTTATGCATACATGTTTTGAAACCTTGACAATATATCATAATTTGGGGTTATTAAAGGAAATATGTCTACTCTATATGCTAATAAATAAAATTATAGTGCATTGTCAGAAGTAGCAACATATAGTGCTATTCAGGTAATTCACCAGGGACAATGTGGTTTTAAAAGGTAATTCATCTGATTAAAAGCATGCTTTGTTATTCAAACAGGAATTAACCAATATAGTTACATTAATTAAACAGGAATTATATAATCAATTTTTTTGTTTAGATTACTGATTAAAGGTAGAAAAAAGTATGTTCAATTTTACTTACACAGGAATCATTTTATTTGTAAATATTAGTTTAACATTGATCTTTCTGGATAAATCACATAAAGCATCTCTGTAATCCTGCATATTCTGGGTAACCCCTCTTTTGTGATTCTTCATGCAATTGGATTAATCTTCTGTTAAGAGGAGTTTGCAAACATTTGGGTTTCAGCAACGGGTTGCTCTGGCTGTGAGAACATTCTCAGAGTATTCCAAAACAGTTTACTGATGCACTGGATTAAATCCTGGCAGTGCTATGAATAGATAGCACAAGAAGGGAGCTTGTTCCAAAACAACATCTCACATGCAAAAGGTCTTGGACGCTGAAATCCTTTTGAATTGAAAGGAGAGCTTTAACTAAAAAAGGCTTGGATTTCCTCTGAATCTCTTTATCATGATGTTGTTTCACTTTCCCAAGATCACAAGGTGTATGTGACTTGAATCTTGAGAAATTAACACAGGTTGCTCCTCCAAATCATGCAACTTTCCAAGTATAGTAAAGTATCCTGAAATTATTGCATGCTAATTTAAGTAACTCTTAGGTTTGCCAATGTCCAAATAAGCACTGAGTGTAGAATGATTGAGTGTAGAATGATGGAAAAAGACACAGTAGCTATATTCTGGAAAGGAGATGGGCATGGAAAAGAGTGACTGGAAAAGAAAGTGACAGGAAGCACATTTTGATACATGTTGTTAGTCCTGAGCAGTTCCATGGCACCTTAAAGATGAGCTGATTATTATTTGAAATAATTCTGCTTTCTTCCGCTCTTTGCAGGATATCCAGGGGTGAAATCTATTTTTTTTTGCTACCGGTTCTGTGGATGTGGCTTGGTGGGCATGGCCATGTGGTCATGTGACTGGATGGGCGTGGCCATGTGGTCATGTGACTGGGTGGGCATGGCCATGTGGCCATTCTTTCTTTCAGGAAACCAGGAGGGGGAAACAGGTTAAAAAAAAAAGTTTGAGGCTAGCGCAGCACAGCTGATTATCTGAATACTTACAAGTAGGAGGAAGCTACTTCTTTCTTTCTTTCTTTCTTTCTTTCTTTCTTTCTTTCTTTCTTTCTTTCTTTCTTTCTTTCTTTCTTTCTT
>JANHFK010005478.1:23863-38051 GCA_036250565.1 Sibynophis collaris | reverse complement strand
GTGGGCGGAGCCTCGTTCTGATTTTGTCACCGGTTCTCCGAACCAGCCACAGCTTCTCCTACCTACTCGATAGAGCCGGTGTGAACCGGAAGGATTTCACCCCTGGGTGAAAAGTCTAAAACCAAGCCCTATGAAGAATGGTTAAATGTTTTGTGTTTGCTTAGATCATAGAAAAGATTGAGAAGAGACATGATAGCTTTAAATATATCAAATGTTTTCACACCAAAGATGGAGTAGATTTATCCTCTGTTGGAGGACACAGAACCAGAATGAATTTGTTAAAACTAAAAAGAAGAACATTCAAGCTAGACAGGAGGAATAATGGTAATCTCTTAGATATGGTCTAGAGAATAATATATTGAGCAAGACATTCAATTGGTATGTCTGTTTCTGCCGCCTGCCTGCCCGCCTATCTCTCTCTGATACAAATCAGATTAAAAACATCCCATTTTAATCAAGTAAAATTAAGAATCATATTCAAAACAATAAAAATAGTGCATTATCTGCAGGATAGATTGACATCTCATTGAGCGCCCACCCTGCAAGAGATAATCAGATAGGTAGATGTTGCTGGGAGAAGGGGAAGAAGGTTCCATTTTTTACCTCTTAAGATCCATTCCAATTTAAAAAATTTATGATATGATGATTATTAACTGGTAAAATTCTTCTAGACTCAGAGAAAATGGTTTAAAGGAGTTTGTGAAGCGTGTTAGGTAGCAGGAACATACTGAACGATTGGAGATGTCATCACTTATATAGGGGAATTTTTTTTTCTTAAAGAGTTGCTGCTTTGTTCTACAGATTACTTCTTGGTGATTTTCTATATGAATTGAGACCTACTCTTAGGAGTTTTTAAGCAGTGGAGTATTTTAAAATGTCTAGTTTTCCAATGTATTTTAAATTATAAACAGGTTTTCAGGATGGTTGATTCTCAGTAGATACCTACCTGTTTTGATATATGGCGACATAAATATAAGGAAGGCAGATGATAATTTCTCAAACCAAGTTCACAACTCCTCCCCACCCCAATCTAGATAGCATACAGCATGTACAATAAAATAGATAGTAATTTGTATAACAGATGTCTTTCACTGGAACTCTGTTTCTAGTGGTAAAAATGTAGCAGATTTTGGAATAGGTACTATGTTCATCTAAGTGTTACTCTCTTTATGTATTTATCAGAAATCTTTTCAAGGCCCTACATGACACAATGGGGATTAATTTAGATGAGGATTAAACCAGCCTATTGTTTAGTGAAAAGTATTTTTTAGCAGTGAGAAGATGTTGCTGAATGTGGATCTGCGTAAACTGGTGGATCAGAAAGGAAAATTCTGAGGAAAATAACACACTTTTCCTCTCACTGTAGAGGGAAGTATGCAAAAGCTATAGTTTAACACATATTTGTGTAAGTATGCAAACTATATAGTTTAACATGACTCTAATACATATCCTTCTTCACCTCTACTGTAAACACCAAAGTTCATCAGTGGTGGTTATGTATATGAAGGCTGATGGCCTATATACTGTCAACAGAGGTCATAGAAGACAGAGGAAAGGAATTACAAATTATGAAGTCAAATGGTCTTCTTCAAGTGCCAGCGTTTCTCTCTCAGGGTCCCATAGGATTGCAACCTAAGCCTTTACCATTGCTTATTGTTCAGTTGGTTAATTTTTTTTAGCCTATGGCCTTCTGATTGTTTCATGCTTGTATTATGAATTATGCAAGCTTCCAATTTCATTGCTACAATGATGTGTCAGCAAAAGCTAGCTTTGTGGCTTTACAGAGATGTACCTGCTATATGATGATTCCTTATTGCTATTGTTGAGTAAAGAATAAATTTTATGATATTCTCCAGCAATTATTTTATTTCTAAAGAGTAGAGCAGCCTATTAGACACTATGGGAGTAATATTATATTTGCTGGTTTTCTTTAGTTCATTCATTCATGGCTTTCAGGCAAAGAAAAAATATAGATTTTATCAGTTTTTCTCTTTAAAAATGGATATTCTTTCCTTAGGACTTGAAATAATTACAAAATGGATTTATGGAAAATTTAGTTTGAATTTGATCATGCCATGATCAGTGGAGCAAACTTTTATGTAAAAGTAGTTAGTTACCTTCTTAGAAGATACCATTAGTGGGGATTTGTAGTCATTAATCTCCTTTTAGAAGAAATAATAAAAAGCTCTCAAGTTAAACCCCAGATTAAGGATTGTCAAAAGCAATATCACATTTAATCATTCAAGGACAGGCTTTATATTTAAGTACATTTCTACAGAGTATATATTTTTAGTTCAATAAATGAGATAATACGGTATCTTAACATCAGTGTATACAATGTTATTAAATCTAGGAGTCAGTCATTTGCCATAGCCTGAAAGGCCACAAGAACATTTCATAGGAATTGTTCAGACTTTCATATCCCAGGCTACTATTTTTAGTTTGCATTTTTAAAGACATATTTACAATATTTTAAAAAGGCAGCGAATATGATATACATTGAGATGTACAGCAGATTCTGCTCATCTAGGCTACATATTTTATCTGTACGCAGATTTTGATAATGCTCCCAAATTAAATAATAGTTTGAATTCACTGGAATCGCAATAACTTTTTAAAAATTATCATTCATTGTCTATCATTTTTCCATATGAAACAAAGTTTTCTTAATTCATCTAAAGGAAATGTATCCTTTTTAGGATGGATCACTTAGACAACTCAAAAGCCATATTTTTTCCTCCATGTTATTTATGTTAAACTATTAAGTCATAGATATGGAAAAGTTCCTTTTACCTTTGTAAAAATTAAAATCCCACCAGCTAGGCATCTGGCAAATAAAAAAAAAGTACAAAAGGAAAATATGTATTAACCTGCTACCACTTCCCTTATTAATCAATCAATAAAAATTAAGATGTCATTGTACCATGATCATGTACCATGAACATTTTATCAATCTGCTATATTCTTTTCTTTCAGTGGGAAATATTTTATTTAAAGACACACTTTTCAAAATGTGTATATAAAAATATTCATTCTTAAAAGAAGAAGAAACTCACATATATTAAAACATACACCATCCAATGCTGGCTACTTCTTATTGAATTCAGTTTCCAAGTAAATACTTATTTTTAAAATATTTGCTAACTTAGTTTAACATCAGTAATGTCGACCTTGAGTACCTTCATGAGTGATCCTTATAAATTTATCCATAGTACAGAATACAAGTCATTCAGGACTGTCACAGCAACTACAACCCTTGCCTGAATGGATTGATTTAGATGAGAAACTACTAGGAAAGCACAGAATCATAGGGCTATAGATTGTAAGTTTAAAAAATACATCTTGGAATAATGGAATAACTTTCATATTGTAGTCAAAGACATGTGTTTAGCAATTTGAGGGAGGCTTTGGCTTTAATTTACATGTAGGGGTTGGTATTGGATAATGACAGACCTATTGAATTTGGCTTGAGGAGCTAATTTAGATCAAAATAATGGTGGAGGGAAGGCAATATCTACAGTATAGTTTCAGCACTGAGTTGGGACTTGTAAATCTCATTGGGAAGAGGAAGCAGACCCTTGCAAATTATAAGATACATTTACTAATTGCCACTCTGGAAATAGATAAATAAAAAAGACTGGATCTTTTATTTAATATAAGTGCAATTGCAAAATTATCTCTTACTCTATAATTATGAAAGTTCCCTCTGAAATTCTAATTGGCACCATTTGGAGTAGACAGTTTATCTTAGATAGTACATTCATTGTGGTAATTGCAACTGATCATAACCAAGATAACTTTAAAATTATACAACTTACGTTGCCATTATTTAACATAGTATATTCTTGATTGTTGCCTGTCAAATGAAAACAAAGGTATTTTACTGAGTGAGTTATCTGACAACCAGATTCTTTTTACAGAAGATTGATTTTTCCTTGCATTCAAAATCTTGTAATTATTTTTGGTTTCTGAACATTGATTTTATAAACATTCTTAATCTACCTTTCTTCTTCTTTATAAAAGGAAATTTGTTTATAGGCAATCATTCCATTGAAAATACATTTATTGGATGTGGATAGATTGTGTAAACAAAATATTTCCTGAATATTTTGATTTCTAGGAAACCTGGAAAAGAAAACAAAACAAAACAAAACTAGGGATGAAACAATGAAAGCATATCAGAAATCAGAGCAAAATTTTATGTCTCCAATCAAGCATCAATTCATTGTTATAAAGGTAGCCAGCACTCTATTTTCTTCACTACTTCAACTACTGAAGTAAGTCCTCGACTTACAACCACAAGTGAGCCCAAAATTTCTGTTGCTAAGTGAAAAATTTGTTAAATGAGTTTTGCCCATTTTATGACCTTTCTTGCCACCGTTGTTAAGTGAATCACTATAATTGTTAAGTTAGTAACACAGTTGTTAAGTGAATCTGGTTTCCCCATTGACTTTGCTTGTCAAAAAGTTGCAAAATGTGATTACATGACCCTTTGCTACCAGTTCAGAAGTGGGAGCACATGCACAGTGCTTCTGAACATGTGCAGAGCATCCATGATGACATCCGGGCGGGTGGGCGGAGCCTCCCACCGCCACCACAACTGGTTCGCTTGGAACGGAGTGAACTGGTAGAAACCCACTACTAAGAACACTGCAATCATCATAAATATGAGTCAGGTGCCAAGCACCTGAATGCCACAACAGTCATAAGTGTGAAAAATGGTCACAAGTCACTTTTTTTCAGTGCCGTTGTAACTTTAAATGGTCACTAAATGAACTGTTGAGGACTGCCTGTATTGGCAAGTGATAGCATTCCTCTCTGCAGCAATTCTATCCTTATTAATCTGCTGCCTCCACTAAATGATGAACTTTCATGACATAATATAACCTTTGGATTGTTTGAGATGATGGTTCGAACATGATAAGAAAGGAGTACATTAAACACGTACAAACTCCTTTTTAATATCATTAGTGGTGACCACTAGACTTTTTGCAGGTACTTCTGTTTTAGTGTATAAATAGGGAAATAGTCTGATAAAAGTCAATAAGCTTTTTGTAAATGTTGTGCTTGATTAGAATCCATATGGCAAATACATTTATTCTTTCCTCTGCTCTTATTTGTTTTTGGGTTTTTTTTTGTTCTTAACAAAATGACAAAGAAAATGTTTCTATTTTTTCTGTTATAATAAATGTAGTAATGTAGGATGCATGAATCAATCTTATCTAGGCAGACCCAGCAAAATAAAAGGGATAATGATGCGAGAATAAACTGTCAATGCATAATTCATATTGGACAGTACGCTGTATTGAGCTCTATCAGACAACACTTCAGAGCAGAGAGGTTTTCAAAAAACGTCTTGAATTCATCCAACATCAGCGCCTTGTGCTTCTGCTTGGGTGCCAGAACCAATCATTTGGAATGAGCAAAGTGCCATTCTACTCTGCTGTTGAAGCAGAGAAAGGGAGAAACGGGCAGGATATTTCTAGCCAAGCAAATCTTGGAGAACAAGCCAATAAAGGATCATCCCACTACTATTTTAAAAATACAAAATGCTTTATAGTCAGTAAAATGAGACAAATGAAGGTACTTTAGGAAAACTAGAGAAATATTGCTTTCTAATTTGGGCCAAGGGTTATACAGTGATGAAAAATATACCTTTAGATCTGGGATTTCCAACTCAGATCATTATGAATGCTGTATAAGAACAACTACATCAGCCCAAGGAACTCAAACCCTGTAGAAAAATGTTCCATGAAGAAAATGGAGATTGTTATGGTATGTCTTAAACATAGGTTTATTAAATTGGGGGGAAAAAACCTAACCCTGTTAGCAAGGCAAAGTGTAAAAACTAGATCTGGATTAGCTAGGAATCTCTTGTGTCTGTTTAAATTTAATACTTCAATAAATACTTCGATAAAATTAATACATAGTATGTTTAAACAAACTAAGAGTCCATTGGAGTTGGGTGGCTAATAAATTCAAACAAACACACAAACAAAACATGGTTTCTGAGTGGAAATGTGAGCAAAGACGTACTTAGGAAAGCTAGGAATCTACCCTAACTTATCTATCCTAGTTGGGAATCTATCCCAATTCATATCCAAAATGTATTTTACTCCATATTTCTACACTTCCGCTTTGGTTTTTCATCACCAGTTATAAAGAAGAGAAGGAAGAGGAGTTTTTTTGTTTGCAAAGAATTTCCTTGCTTGTTATTTCAACAAAAAATATCTTTTTAATATAATGCCAGAGTGAATTACAGAGCAAATCTTTGTCTTAAAATCAATATATGGAAAGAGACGAATTAAGCACTTTAAGCAGCCTCTGTTACCCTGAAGAACATAAGCTCCTATACTAACATAGGTAAATGCCTGGATTTCAATATACCAGCACATTTGTGAGTACCACCATACCATTAACACTATGGGTATACCTATGTTACAGTCTTTCATGTGTGCTGTAGGTTTAATTTGGACATTCTCATGAATTAAACAAAGACCAACAATTGTTACTTAACTAGGCATGTGCACATATATGTATGCCACACTTCATTGGGTTTTGTTTTATAATTCTCATTAACTCTCACATCTCTTTTTACAATTCTCTTCCCTTCACACATTTGCTTTATTCTTTCATATTAACTGCTATGATTCTGAATGTGTCTATATGAATGAAGACTATACAACTAATGAGTGAATGGTGATTGACAATATTTATATGATAATTAAGTGGTGAGATTTTTTTAGGTGCTAGAAAGTTCAGTGTAACATTTTCTAGAGATGCTAGAAAATTCTAGATATACTGGATCTAGAAAATTAAGTTTATAATTAAAAGTAATTAACCATTCTTAATTAACAATTAGTCCATTCTTCTCTTTGAATTGTTGAATAGCATAGTTTCTTTTCTTTCTTTTGAAATTGAAATCAGGATCTAATTCTTTGACCAAAAACTGCTCATCTGTGATTTCAGTCCTAAATTTCATAAATCTGAAAATATTAGTCACAATTGTTCAAACTGTGCTGTGGAGCAGAGGAGAGGCCCTTGGCTTTTAAAATCTATATGAAGTTACTGAATGGGTCAGTTATGGTTCAGATATCTTTAGCATACTAATTACCCCAGGTTTACATCTTTATTGTTGATCATAAAGGGACGCTGGCAATGCTATAACCTGGAGCTTAGGGCCTGTAGGGGTTGGAATGGGAAAGAACAGACTGACACTGAACCTTAGTAAAATGGAATTACTATTTATACATTGGTGCTCTCTGTCAAAAGAAGTGCTATTTCTGGATGGATAGACACTAGCTGTAAGGGAGCAGGATCACAATTTGTTCTAGAGGCACCTTTGCCCAGTTTTGACTGTCTAAGTCAGTGACACAGAACAAAAACCATGACTTTGAATGTTTCCATTTTAAAGGTATATTTGAGATTATAATAATAGAAAATAAGTATATGTATTGTAATTTTTAATGTTAATTTGTTAATATACCTATCATCTTGCTGTCACAATGCTGAAATCAGATTTGCTGCAGCTGTATTTTTGAACTTTTTAAGTTGTCTCCACATAGACATTGTTTGCAAGAACAGCAAAACCAGGACTATTCAGAAAGTTATGTTTTACCTGAGGAAAAAAAGAAGCTACTTATACTCATAGATTTCAACTTAGATAAAAAATACTAACAATAATTTTTCTCTTCATTAAAAAAACACCAAAATCCACTACAATCAATTCTAGTACTCTTCATCAACCAGTAATAGATTACATCATCACTGCCTGCCCAGTTACTGTTATTCTTCACAATTTCTATTAGTGATTTTATTGTTTTATGGTTCTGTTTTTTATGATGCATTTCGGTAGTATAGACTTACTGAATTATTCAAGAGCTGAACTGATCTGCATTTCAAAGGTACTAAGTAAAACAAAACATAAGAAATTACTTACTACAGGCAGCAGGAAATCAAAACTTTATTACAGGGAGAATATTCTCATTAATATGAAATACTGATTCCTGAGGCTGGCAAGACAATGGCTTACACTCTAAAAGGGACTGACGCAAGGAAGTGTATGGAAGAATATGAAAAATATAAAGATGTAGAGATAAAAATCTTTTTTAAAAATCCTTTCAGTACCGATTTGCTCCTGCATCTTTCTTTAGGTATTTTCAACTTGACCAATGAGAGACTAAGAAGAAAAGGAAAAATGAAATATTTTCCCTATGTTTATGCATGAAAGGATACAATGCAATGCCATTTGTAGGATATAGTGGCCTAATTTAAATATCTGAGACAAATTGACTTGAGCTGCTTCACAATTCAAAATAAAACAAAACAAAACAAAAATGTATCCCCAAGCTGTAACTCTTTTATTTTTCTGCAAAATGGAGTAAAATTATAGAAATTGTATACAGTATTATAATACAATACAATAAGAAATATACAATATATATTACATTTTTGGTTAAATATCTTCAGTCAAAAGAACTGTTGCTAGTTTCTTTTCTTTGATCAATAGAAAAAAATCCCAACAAATAATTTCTTTAAACTTATTAAAGCAAAGAAATAGCAGGATTGCAGACAAGACAGTGTTGTGAGGCTAAATTGTTCAATGACAGTTCAGTTTTCTGGTATGCCAGGGGGGCTGACCCAGCTAATCAAACTATTCAGCCACTCCTAAAAATACTTCCCTTATTACTGGCCACACTTAATTGTGTCAGGGTTGTCGCTTGTTGGCAATACTGAGTTAATTATTTAGCAGAAGCCACAGAAACCAAAAAACAAGAAGTGTGATACAGTGCTACAAAGCAGGTCATAGAAAAAGAGGCTGGCATGGAAAAATTGCATTGATACTCTTGCTGTCTGCAATCTTTAGTACAGTAAATGTTTGGGTTAGGACCTGTGTTAGCCTGATGCCTATTCACTTATTACTGAGAGACTTGAACTTTGTATAATAATACACAATTCAAAAGTATGATTTGATGCAAGAGCATCCATGTTAAGAAAAAGGAGAGGAACTTCTGGGAACAAAGTGGCTGGCCACATTAAAAACATTGTGAGCCTAGACACTGAAAGAATCCCCAATTAGTGTCAGTCTTATGGATCCTCAAAAGAGCTCTACAAGGCAGAGAGATTAATGAAGTGATGAAACCAACTGGTAACTCTCCATAGTAATGTTATTCATGCCATCAAACCATTCAATTCACCACCCAAATTATGCTCAGAGACTGGAAAATACACTATTGGGTATTGTAAGAAAATGTGAAGCACTTTGAACTTGGTCTCCTGTTCACAATTCTGCTTCAGTGGGTACAACTTGACTGAAACCTCCTTGAAAATTGAAATAAAACAGATATATGTAGTTATAAGAAAAGGGTTTTCCGGATATTTGTCTGAAGTCTAATGCAGTGGAATATTTAATACAGTACAAATACTTTAGAAGACTAGACTGTTTCCAAGTTACATATGCTATAACTTTTAAAGTATATCCTTACAAAATAAAAGTCAGTTTTGAACTTTTAAAAAAATAAAGGAGCAATAAAAAATGGAGTTACTATTAACATCTTTACATTAAAATATAGATTAGGCAGCCTTGTCAGCCTCTTGTCATAAATATTTGGCTAGAAAGTCTTGAATTCTTTTATTAAATTGAAATTCTTGTTATTTTTGCCCAATTCCATTTGTAATTATTATTATTTGCCAACAGGTGTGTAGGTAGAACTGTTTTTATATGTATAGAAAAGCTACATTTCATGAATCTTATTAATATGATAGTATTTATAAAAAACGATAAATACATTCCTAAAAATCTTTAAAATATTTTCCTTTTTAAAAAAAATGCTTTTTCTATTTTTGGTGCATTCTGAAAGAGGGACAACAATTTGACAGAGTATTTGCATGGCATTAATATACTGTTCAGTCTAATTTAAATGAGCAATCAGGTATGTTTTAGCAATGAGTCTATCATAAGATGCATCATTGAATGAGAGAGATAATTCATGTTTGAATAATAGAGGAAAAAACAAAGTAAAATAGCATGTAATCAGCAGAGGGTTCCTACCGGTTCTGTCCAGTTCTTAGAACCGATAGTAAATGTGGCGGGAGGCTCCACCCACCCACCTGGACATCATCACGGACTCTCTGTGCATGCACAGAGGCTTCTACGCATGTGCAGAAACACTGTGTGCAAGCGAGCACTCCCGTTGTGAGCCAGTAGTGAAGGTAAGTAGAATCCACCCCGCATGTAATTATAGTACCTAAGCAAAAAAAGAAGAAAAAAGAAAAAGAAAAAAAGAACTATAGATAAAAATAAAGATTGTACAACTCCATAATGTGATTATCTGCTATGTATTGTTTCAACAGTAGGTCTGGTTATTAGAAGTGAATTTTGTCACTTTACATATTCTTTCCATTGTATAATATTACTAGCTATAATTTACTCACTTTTGGATGTAGTATACATTTGCTCACTAAGATTAGTATTGACTTTGTCTCTGCCTGTTTTTCTCTTTTCACTCTCTCTCTGACTCCTCCCGCCACCTCTCAGTTTCTAATAAGTAATTCATTTGCACCATTCTAATACAAGGTCCAAATAAATACCTGTATACAAGGTCTCCTTCACTGAATTCCCAGTCTCAAGGCAACATTTACATTTAATAATCTTGAGTCAGAAGATTAATGTTTTCCCTTGTCTTTACCAAGGACTTCTTCACATAATTGTGGCTTTCCTCTGCAAATCTTTAAGGCAAAGCAGAATCAACATTTAAAACACTGACAACAAAATTAAATTATTGGGGGAAAAACCAAGGGAATTCCACTCACCTTTAGAAAAAATATTTTACATGTTCAAAAAGCTTTCAGCCAAGAAACAGTTTCAAAGATCATTTTTAGATTACAATTTAATCAACAGAATTTTGGGTCTGCTTTGATAGGTTGCACCAGGATGCAAAAATGTTCCTTCATCTTTCCACTTCTTTGTCAAATTGTGCAAAGAGGTTTCACAGGTTACATGCAGTATACAGTGGTACCTTGGAACTCAACTGCTTTGAAATTTATTGATTTGGTACTCAGCACATTTTGACGTGAAAATTTTGTCGTGGGACTCATAGCATGTTGGTGAATTTGTTGATGTCAGCTGCTCTGTGACTCAATACATTATTCCTAGTGGGGAAAATATGTTTGGTACTCAAAACGTTTGGTATTCAATGCACCACCTGGAACTAATTAACGAGTACCGAGGAAGCACTGAGGCAGAAATTTTGACTGTAGTAAGGAAGTACCTTTACAAGATGAGAGGCTTACCTTTGGATTTTTGTCCTGAACTACATGTGCACTGAAGAATAAACTTTATTCTACAAGCCTGTATTAATAGAAACTTTCCATAATGTTATTCACATTATAGTATAATACAAATATAAATCTGTAAATGTACAATAAACTTTCTTCCTCACATTCATTCTCAGTGACTTTCTTGAAAGAGAAAAATTCCTGTCTGAATATCACCTGCTCAGGATAAAAGCAAATTGTTCTTCTCAAATTCGTAGTGCTGTAGTGCTTCTCTTCTTCCAGTAGATGGCTCTCCTGCTCCCAAGTCCAACATTGAACAGTATGTCAAAAACAGCTGATTATCCAATAAGTCCAGGGGGTTTAAAAATACAAATACAAAGTAAAACAGTTTCTCCCAAAAATCACCTTTCAAATTGTTTAATATTTTTTCCAGGCTTTCTGTATTTTAAAGCTCCCCTTGGAAATTCCTTTTGCCTCTTGATTTTCAGTTTATAATCTTCTCCGTGTGCCTAATTACCATTTCCTTAACCTTTGGAGATTATCTTTTAAAATTCTTCTCCTTAAATTAAATCTTTGGAGTAGAGTTGGAAGTTATCTCACTCAGTTTCAATACTCTGTCCATGGACTGCTCCAGCACAAATCTTATGGTCCCAGTTGTCCCAGCTTGTGACTGCCAAAAATGGCCTTCTTCCCTGTTGTCATTCAGGAGAGTTTGCTTCAGACCTAATTAAGAAATTGTGGGTTCCTCATGGTCCATGAAGCACCACTCCTTTCTTTGTCACCCCTACAAGTCAGCTTTGACCCTGTAGGGCCTCCCGACAGTGGTTACCGGCTGGATTTTGCAGGGCTCTGGGGAACCCACTATTTTCCAAGCCGTTCTCACTGCGATGTCAACCGGAAGTCCCTCTTGTCCCTGCTTCTTGAATTATTACCAATCAAGTATATGAAATTATCACTAACCACTGACTCCCTATTTTCACAAACTTCTACAACAGCCTATATCAAATCAATTTATACTCTGACATAGCTTTTAGGCCTTTATTCTTATAAAACCAAAACTTTGCTTCCTCACTTTCATTCATCACCTATATTTCATAAAATCAGACTGACTTCATTCACATCTATTGCATTCTTCCCCTTTCTCTTAATTTTATAAGATGTGTGTACATGATTTTATGTTTGTGTCTGTGTGTATTTGTGTGTGTGCATTCATTAAGTTGTGCTCTTTAACTATTTGTTTTTATATTCCACATTTGAATCTTCTATAAGTCATCATGATGCAATCTTGATGTACTTTCACTTAGTTTTTTAATCATATAAAGGCAGCATATACAATGTTCGTAACTGAAATGACATCCCTGTTATATAGAGTTTATTTGCTTTTAATAGTATCAAATAGTTTGGACATAGTGCATCACCAAGAAATATTTGGTACACTGTTGCAGTTTAAAAAATATTACTGTCTTTTGTACTTGTGAAAAATGATTTAACAATTAAATAAACATTTGCCTTAAACATATTACTGATTATTAAATCATCACTAATTATTATTACAATTATCCTAGCTTGTTTAAAACCTCAGATTAGTCCATTTATCACAGTAGAGTCAAATAGTGACACATTAAAGATGATCTCCCACATGACAAAGAATTATAATACTGTAGTGTGGTATTTGTCACATGAAGAATGTACTTGCAAGAAATTATTTAGAACTTGGTAGATTTATGCTCTCTTCTTAGCCCTACCTTAAAATTTATTTAACAGTTTGATAATAAACAAGATTTTTTCTTTAAAAAAAAACAATGATATGTGTTCAGTGGTTGGTATTATTCCCAAGGGCAGAGATTAGCAGAATGTTCTTACATTACTTCTATCTTAGACATAGAGACTAAAAAAATATATTTATAAAAATAACAATTTATTCAGAAAGTTACTAATAATGAAAGCTTCCTTTGCTGTGTTGGAGTGTTTATAGTCAGTGTCAGAAAAGAAGGTTAAACATTTATTCACTTCAGGTCTTGAACTAAAATGGTCATGACTAGTCTATAGGTATCCTATATTAAACCCAACAGGGAAAAAGATGAAGTAGGTGATAGACTACCAGTGTTACTGAAGCGATTTGTGCTTACAAATAAGAGATTTTCAGAGCCGTGGTGGCCCAGTGGTTAGAATGCAGTACTGCAGGTTACTTCTGCTGACTGCCAGCTGCCAGCAGTTTGGCAGTTCGAGTCTTACTGGCTCAAGGTTGACTCAGCTTTCCATTCATTTTTCCAAGGTCAGTAAAATGTGGACCCAGATTGTTGGAGCAATATACTGACTCTGTAAATGGCTTAGCGAGGGGTGTAAAGCACTGTGAAGTTGTATGTAAGTCTAAGTACTATTGCTATTATGACATCACAATACATATTTTGACACTTGTCACTGTATATCCCTTCCATGGAAATCTATGGAGATCTAATGGAAAGTGTATAATAGCATCTAAAAAGCTACAGATTTTTGTTAATTGACAAGGAAGTGTGGAGCCATATTTAAGATTCTGTCACTTGACAGAGTGCGTGGGATTTCTGACAACTAAACATTTGTCACATCAACTGCTTTCCCTAACTAAAAAAAACAACCTGATATAGAGCATCACAGGAAGACCAAAGGTCTATTTTAAAAATGATAGAATCTGGAATCAAGAATCAAGCTGAATCCTACATTAGTTATTTTAGAAAATCACTGGTTTTATCAGATGACAATAAAAAAGGAATCAATAAAGAATATTTGTAGCTCAGGGCTGAAATGAGGGGTCCTTGGTGCTCTTTGAGCTTGGTTTATTTATTTATTATTATTTATTAATTTGATTTATATGCCGCCCTTCTCCGAAGACTCAGTGCGGCTTACAATGTGCTAAGCAATAGCCTTCATA
>JANHFK010005478.1:0-11923 GCA_036250565.1 Sibynophis collaris | reverse complement strand
ATAGATAGATAGATAGATAGATAGATAGATAGATAGATAGATAGATAGATAGATAGATAGATAGATAGATAGATTATATAGTTTGCTTCAATGTTACTTGTGAACGTATTTTATACTGTCCAAAAATTTGCAACAAAATTCAGCAACAAAAAACTTTCCATCAAAATTATTTAACATTTTGAGTAGAACAATGTACTTATTTTTGGATGCAATGATAAATAGCAAGAGCCAGCTGCTTTAATCTATAATCATCACAATTGAAGCCAGGATTTTATTATTGCTACTAATTCAGCCATAGAACAAGTGTCTTGAGGCTTGGAAATCATGAAAAGATGGTCCGCTGGCTTCAGGTTATTATGCAAAATATTACTTTTATTTTGGCAGCCAGCATACAGTGGAAAGCATTCGGTTAAAAATTAATCTGAGTACAGATTTATATAATTAATTGTGACATTGTCTGAGAAGTTCCCTATGCATTTGTTTTATTCTCAGCAATAGAAGAACATTGTGAAATTTGCCAATAGTGTGATGTTATGAGGTGACAGCTACAAATGTAGTTATCTATATTGAATCTAATTTCCTTTCTGGATTTAGCCTAAATATCATGTAGATTGAATCATTAAATTTTGCAAGATCCTAACATCATTTAACAATGCTAAGAAAAGTTGTTATGTATCAGTATTTTTAGCAAATTAAGCTAAAAATAACAGGAATAGAGTTATAAGGAATAGATTGTTTGCAACATTTTAAAATATTATTTTGGAGTAATTGTATAAAATAGGAATGTAAATAATATTGCTAGTGACTGGAGATGATTTGAGAAAGAAATGGCTGAAGCTGTAGAGTCAGATTATAAAAATAATCTTTGGCTAAATTAAAGCTCTGGGAGAAACATAAGATTCAATCAACTGTTGCAGATAATTTGATCTCAGGGTCATATGTGCCTTAAATTAAACCCCTCTGAACAGGATCCAATATGAATCATTAAAGCATTTCATGCACAGTCTGCAATCATTGTAAATACCCCCCCCCCCATTTGTGCTTAATCTATGATTAAGTACAGTGGATGGTAGTCCCTAATTGCCAATTTTAAAATACTAGAATTAAACTAGAAAAAAAATCTTATTTACCTTGCCAAACTATTTTACCCTGGCAATGAAAGAATTTATCCCAACAAGGTTGCTTTAGCTATTCTCTATTCCAGTGCTTTTCTTTATCATGAATTGAATTTGTATTTGCATTTTTTTAAATGTCCAAGTTTGTATATTTACGTGGTTTTTCATCTTCAGGCTTGTCTGGAATGCAAACCATTCACTAGTTTTGGAAAAGTTTGTAAGCTTATACCTTTTGGAAAAAATTACACAACTATAGCATTAGTACAACCTGTCATCCACGTACAACATGCCGTAGGCTTTGATTTGTAAGTGATTTACATTCTACACGCCATCATGATTCTTAAATCTACAAGTCATTTTAAATGATCATTTAAAGGTTATATAGGTAGTCCTCATTTAGTGAATGCCTTGAAGGTGACTATTTGCAGTTACGATAGTAATAAAGAAAAATATTGTGACCAATCCTCACATTTATTAGCTTTACAAGTCTGAAAAACAAAGGAAAGTTGAAATAAGATAATCATCACAGTTGTGGTTTCACTAAGTGGCTGCGTGGTTTAATGATTAAGTTGCTGGTCCCAATTGTAGTCACTAAATGAAGACTACCCGTATTCAGACCACGAAGTCATATATATGGTACTGGGTTGGAGAACTCTGAAAACTGCTTTATAAATACTTTGATAGTTCGGTTGATTATGTGCCATCAAGTTATTTTTGACTTCTTACGATCTTATGGGTAGGTTTTCTCAGCCCATTTACCTCCTGGTTAGCTTTTTCTTGTCTTTCTCTCCACTTTTCCCAGCATCAGAGCCTTTTCCAGAAAGGTGGGTCTGGAGTAGGATAATTTGAACCTTGATTTATTTGATGTCCCATTGGTTTATTTTCTTGGCAATCTGTGACATTTCCAAGTCTTCTCCAATACCAAAGTTCAAAAGTATTTATAACTTTCATATCCTGCTTCTTTAAAGTACAATTTTCATTTTGTCAGAAGGTCATAGGGGAATATCATGATTTGCATGATTCTCATCTTTATAGTATAAACACACCATGGCATTTTAATATCTTTTCCAAGGCTTTCATAGCTACTCTACCCAAATGCTAATTGGCAACATATTTTTTTGATTGTTTGCTCCTTTACAAGTTATGCTTGATCCTAAAATATAAACTATCCATTATTTTGATAGCTTGACTTGTTAATTCTAAGTTCATTGTTCTATCTGTTGCCATTAGCTTGGTCTTCTTTATATTTAATTTTAGTCCCATTTTTTTTACTTTGTCCTTTGACTTTTATTACTTGGACTTGTAGATTTTTTTTACATTTTCATGTTCCAAGTAATAAACAGTATGGTTTTCTGACAGAGAGTATGTAATACCAGTCTGTATTTTCTGATGCCTAAAATGTCAATTATTAGTTGTTCCTTTCACTGTGTTGAGCTTTCCGGTGTTCATCCATCTTACATTTCTACTGTAACTCTATCTTTGCTGCTTTTCCTATATGGCAACATAATCTAGAGGTTTAAAGCCAAAGGCTTTAATCTAGCCATGTCATAAACACCCTTACAACTCCAAAAGATCATCAACTTTTCTTCAGGAGCACATTCCAACCTGGAGGGTTCATCACCCAGCACTATATTGTCATTTATATTTCCTACCCATGTGGTTTTCTTGGTAAAAATAGAGTAGTGGTTTAACAGTGCCTTCTCCCATACAGTATGAATGGATAGCTTTGCCATTGTCACTAAAGTTATCATCTCCAATATTTTCCTATATCACTACTGTCAAGTATAGGTGTGTATTTGGGCAGCTGGGGTGACTTTCAACCTGGGGTGATTCTGCAGGGAACATGGACACTTGGCAAACACTCATGACATTCTTTGCTCATTCCTTCCAGGAACACACACACAGAGAGAGAGAGGGAGAGAGAGAGATTTGGTAGCAGGGACTTCAATAGACATAGGGAGAAAATTGTAGATGCTCAACCTGGAAAGTAAATTATGGCAGAACATAAATAACCTCTCTGATTTTTAAATTGAGGGTGGTTGTGGGGAACATTGTGATTTGTCCATAGGTACTTTATATTCAGTCAGTACTACTAAAGTCTTGTATTTTATATTGGGAACTACATAAGAAAATCTATAGCTAACTCACCAACACTAAGGAGTCTAGGGTATTTCAAGAGGAAAGAAAATGTCATTGTGTTAGTACACCTCTTAAATAGCACGGATTAAGGAAGGATAAAACAGCCTGTTTTAACATGATTCTCTCCATATATATTTGAATACTCTTGCTGTCACTCCCAGTTAGCATGATCACTGGCTGAAATAGTTGGGAGTTGAGTTCAGTACATATAGATTTACCAGAGTGAGGAGGCCTGTCACATTTTCTAAATAAGATTCATAGCAAATGATCTTAGAAGCCCATTTAAGCTATTCATTTTATTCAACGTTAACATAATTATTTCATCAGTTTCAGTGTGTAAGAATTTGAAGACTGCTTTCATGCCTTTCAATCACATTCCCCTAAAACTGTAGGATAGAAAAAGACAAAATTAACGTTTCTCATACTTTCTGAGTATCCAGAAGGAGTAAATAAACTGTATTCACTGTATGTACAAATATGCATGTGAGGGAGAAATAATTTTACACAACACCATCTATCAACATAATACAGAATGTAATTGTATAAAATTAGTTGAACCAATCATAGAGGAGCACAACCCTGTATTTAATAAATATAATAGTTTGAATGTTGAAATGGCATTTTGAGGCTGCAATACAAAAACCAGCTACTTGTGTGTATTTTGATATTCATACTGTTTAAAGTATGTAAGAGTGTACTACATGTCTCAAATTATGCAATACATAAAAGATTCCTATGTAAATGAAGAAAAAGTTTTCAAGCTGTCCATTCAGATTTGGAAGAGACAAATTTACATTGGCTTTGGAAGTGGAAGATGGAATGAAAGCCACTTAACTGAAAATATATGTTCTCAATAATTTATCATAAATTTTACAATCTAAATTTCTCAAATTAGTGCAGCTGTTGGGTTTATAGTGAAATTATAGTATTATAGTGGGTACAAGCCAATTTTTTTGCCCTACACTGTAAGCGTTTACTTCTTTACATTACAATAGTTGTTTATTGTTCTTATTGCTTTATTGTCTATGAATGATTGAAGTATAGATCTTTACAGATCAAGTCTAATCTATTGTTCATTAGAAAAATGATCATGATTTATACATTTGCAGTTTCCATACATGGTTGAACTCTTCTTGCTCTGTTATACTGAAGATGACCTGGACTATAAGAATTAGCACATAACTCATAGGGTTACAGTGGAATCAACCTTTACTTATTAGCATATTGGTATTAGAAAACTGATTTCTTTTCCTTTTTGCTGTGATCTGTGAAAGTGCTTAGACCATCCAGATATGTGTTGCTAAAATCTTAGGCTGAAATTGTAATTTCTAATCTAGAAATTAATTTGCATAAAATGTTTATCAAATTTCCCAGCTAGACTGATTGGATACTGTCATGCACATTATGTAAATACATATCATGAAACTAACCAAATGTCTGTTTGAATTAATTGTGAATTAATTTCTACTAAGCATTTGTTTGTATTTAATGCTGATTATTATTACCATAAAGTGTGTTTATCTTTCTTTAAAACTGAATGTAGGTTAAAAAAAGAATTTCCATTGACAACAATGAAGGAAAGGAAGAATTGCAAAACTTGAAACAAGAATAATCCCATGAGACCTTAGACTCTAACCTAACTATATTGACTATATTTTAGTCAAGAGTGTTGAAGAAATGTGTCTGTGGTTAATTGGTGCCTTAATGTATTATCCAATCCAAGAAATGTTGCTTTGATAAACCATAGCTAAACTAACCATAGATAATTGTGTCATATGCAAATAATAGTAATTGCTTAAAAGATTTAATTAAAACTCTATACCTTGTGCCCAAAAATAAATGCAAAATACATGTAAAATAAAAAATGAAGAATTTTACAGTTTACTTTGGTTCCTCAATTCATGAATTGCAATTCTTTTAAAAGGGGGTGACTAAGTCAATATCTAGGCCAAACAACTATTTCCATTGTTGTTCCATTAGTTTCCATATTTGTGTTGTTTGTGTTGTGTGTAGAGATACACACATACATTAATCACCCTCAAAATAAGCATTTTAAAATGGCAATAGCACTTAGACTTACATACCACTTCACAGTGCTTTATAGCCCTCTCTAAGAGATTTACAGAGTTAGCATATTGCCTCCAACAATCTGGGTCCCCATTTTACCGACCTTGGAAGGATGGAAGGCTGAGTCAACCTTGAGCCTGGTGAAATTCGATCTGTTAAATTGCAGGCAGCCGGCAGGCAGCAGAAGTAGCCTGCAATACTGCATGCTAACCACTCCTCCACTGTAATAATTTCCCAATAATTTCTCCCAAATACTGTGCATATATAAAATTGTGCAGTTTGAATTGAAATTATATCATAACTCTGGAAAATGTTCTTATGCAAGGTGTAAGGATCTTACTTATTTCAGAATAGTCATCACATAAAGAGAAAAATAAAAAGAAGCTACACAGGCAGGGTCAAGACAACATAAGCTCACAGCTTTAGAAGTCAGACAAAACTCGACTGAATGATTTAAAAAATCGATCTCACAATTTCAGGCAATGATTTCCTAGATTTCTCAGAAAGTACTGTGTTTTGCAGTTTTAAACAATAATGTGCCTCAATAATGTCAGCAACTATAATTTTTAGTTTAATTAGATAGTCTCCATATTCTACATGAGCTTCCTATATCTCCTGGATAGTTTGCTCTCTTCTGAGTCCATTTTTTTGTCCAATAAACTGGTCACACAGTCAGACAGAAACATATACTGGATTTGGTATTTTATCAAGCTATTGAGTCCCAGGGACCTTGGATAAGCAAAAGTTGTTTTGAAGGTATTGTCACAGGACATAATCTGTTCCAAGTAAATCTGCCCTTTGCAATTTACTGATGGTGATTTTGTCAATACCATTATTACATTCTTTTCAGGTATCATTATTATTATTTTTAAATGTAACAGTGGCAATATTGTTACCTTTTCTGCGGCTTGCCTATTTCTGTGACATTGTGCCTGATGGTGATGCTGCTTCTGCTAGCAGATAGTATTACCAATTATTGTGGCCCTGACACAGCTAAGTTTGACCAGTGATGCTGAGGTCCTTACCAGGAGGGGCTGTAACTTATAAGCTTCTATGTCAAATTTTCTGGTGCCCCAAGAATCCTGATGATCACAGACAGAAAGCTACCCCATCCCATGCAAAAGGGTAAGTCAGCATAACAAATTGGGCCAAGTTTACTAAACCTTCATGATAACTGTCTTGACATCATAACAAACCAATAGCTGAGGCAGCAAAGCATGTCACCAAGAAGTGGAAATCAAGTTCAATACCTTTGTGAGATACCTTATTGGGAAAAGATGTCTTCATTAAACCTGAACATCTTATGTGTTGAAAATGTTAATGGTTTAGAAATATTTATATGAATTTAACCAATACTTTGGATATTGCAAGCAAGTTCACATCAGAGGAAATGAACACTGACCCTTTGATTAAATTAATGTGTCATCTCTATTGATATACTAGCCATTAACTTCTGAAATGAGAGGGACATGCAACTGAGGACACCTCAGAATGACCTCATCCAAGTCAAGTGCTGCTGAGGCAGAATCCAATATATTTCGAACAAATTAAACTATACCAATTATAAAAATAGATTTTTATGGCAGTTTGGGTATTCAAGTAAATGTAAAAGCAGAAGCATCCGGCTCATCTTCCATGCAGCTCCTGTATAATATGGAATTAAAGGGTTATACATTTGTAGTGTTAGAGAAGCATCTCCTAACATCTCATTTGGCACTTCTCAAAATATACATCTCTTTCCTCATCACATGAAAGACAAACAGTTGCAAGGCTGCCTCCATTAATTCTATGAGTATTTAAAGTAATTTTACCAATTACATTGTACACATACCCATACTTGTTTAAAACATTACCTTTCAATAAGTTAAAGGTTATTAACCAAATCACATTTTACTGTATGAACAAAGAACAATGATTGGGCCTGTTGAAATTTAAATCAAATGAACCAAATCCCTGCTTTAAGTGTGCTCTGACTCAGATTTGTTGGAGGACACAATCAGAATAAAATGAAATTTGAATCACTAACTCTGGCCTAGAATGATTGCTTGGAGCCATGGCACAATCCACAGATAGTTTTAAAAGGATCTTAAAGCTTTACTATGGTCTAATAGGATTTGAAGATTAGTAATTCCTATTGGAGTTTTTTGTTTTATTAGACTTTCAAGCCTGAAGATATTTCCCAGTGGCTCAACTGACATAATTAATGTTCCTAAATTTCTCAGCAGTGCTTTTTAAAAAGGATAATGAACTTGCTTTATGTCATTTCAGACAGAAGCCACTTGTCTGTTACTCATTAAAAGAGCCACAGACCATAGACTTCCAGACAATAAAAATATTGCTGGTGAAGTTTAATAATGATCAGTTAAGTAAGGGAACATAACTCAGTGAATCGCTAACATGTATCATTTTTATTCATGAGTACAATTGTTCATTCTGTTTGCAAAATTCTGTTAGATAATATTTAGACATCAACTTCAAAAATGAATAGAATGGTCAAATTCAATTTAGAAGAGAAAAGGACAACACAACATTCCCAAGATACCTAGCAAAAAAGGCATGGAATAGTTGGTTGAATGAATTAACAAGTATATAATATCTATGTAAAAATAAAATAAAAAATTACTTAAGCATCTTGTTTCTCAGTAGTAGTAGTAGCTATTGACACCTCTGTGGTGTGATTGTAATAGACCCGTCTGGTTTCATATCCTTTGCTTCTGACCTTTCATATGCTAGTTCTCACAAATCTGACAAGGGTTGGTTGTTATCCCTTGCTCTAACTTGCACAAAAACACACAAACCAATAATTTCCTTTTGTTTTCAAAAAGGAAAACGGAGATAATGTTTCAAAGGAGCTGAGCTCAATCTGAGGGCTAATTTTGTCCTTTGTATTGTTTACTTCATAAAAAATATTAGGCCTGGTCATTAAAAACTTTGGGATGAAGTGCTCTATTGTTTATTACCATATACATCCAAGAACGCTTTCAATGCACCTTTTAATGTTGCATGAACTCAATAATGGGTTGGATGAGAGACAATAAGATGAAATTAATCCAGATAAAACATAGGTGATGTTTGTAAGGAGACAGATGTACTTGGAATTGAGATGAAATATATTTGAAGAGAGTTGCCCTCCCCTAGAAAGAGCAGATTCACAATGTGGGAATGTTTATTGACTCCACCTATCACTGGACTTAAAAGAGGATAGCTACACGTTGATACATGTATGGCTGTTGCATCAACTGTGTTTGTTCCTGAGCCTGTGGGATTAGCAAACCAGCTGCCAACCAGATACAATATAAAGGGCTGATGTTGACCCTTGAAGCTATAAATAGCTTAAAGTCTGACTGAGAAGTAGTCAGTGAACTTGCCTATCTAATTATAGTACGAGGCTAGAAACATTATATATGACACTTAGTCAGTAGTGGGTTCCTACCAGTTCGCTCCAGTTCTTAGAACTGGTAGTAGCGGCGGCAGGAGGCTCTGCCCACCCGCCTAGATGTCATCACGGATGCTCTGCACATGCGCAGAAGCTCCGCGAACGAGCACACGCTCCCATTGTGAACTGGTAGCGAAGGTAAGTGGAATCCATCCCTGCACGCAGTTATGCAAAATAAAACCACCACAATAACAACAACAACAACAACCCCTTTTGAAGAATCTGCTGCTGTGGAATATTCAGTATGTGAGAGAGATCCTTTTTTTGTGAAATGTGAATGCCTGTGAAATGTGTTCCTAAAAGAAATTACTTAGTCTACCACATCTTCAATATTCAAGAAAATTATGAAACCCTCTCTCTTTCATCAAGTTTGGTTAATTTAATTTATTTTAGCATTACTGTGTTGATTTTAGTTTTTACTTAATTTTAATTGTGCTGTTTCATAATTTGTATTTTTAATTGCTGTAAGTCACTTGGAGTGCTATATGAAAAAAAAACAGATATAAAAAATAAATAACATTTATCTTCTCCCCTTTTGAAATAATATTACCAATATATCTGTAGCCAAGAAAATTCAATCCATAACTTTTTAGACTAGTTTTCTTTTATGTATTATTAATACTGCTACTATTAAGTTAAGATATAGAACAGTTACAATTCCGTTATGCTTTTCTTTTTCCTTTATCAGATAATGATTATGCTACTCTATTCATGGGGCATACTGAAATCAAAGCCCATTGCAATATATTACAAGATTACATTTTCTTGTCTGAGAAATATAAATTATGTCAATCATAAATTTTACATGGGGAATCAATGATTGAAAAATTCCATTTATTCTTTAGTGATTAACATTAAATGAGTAAATGATATGTGAAAATCAAAAGCAGCTTCTGGAAGCCACTTGATGTTTTCCTTTTTAATTCAGTATTTTTATAGACATTATCGGTATTTGAATTATATCTGGTTATGAGTACCACTGTTCAAAAAGGACAATGACCAATTAGAAGAAGTTCAAAACAAGGCCATTAAGTTGGTGAGAGGCATGAAAGTTAGCTCGGTGAGGAAGCGTTAAAGGAAAACAGTATTTTTAGCGTGCAGAGGAGGAAATATGTTAGCAATCTTCAAATACAAGTAGTTCTTGACTTATAACAATTCATTTAGTGACTGTTATAATAGTGCTGAAAACGTAATTTCTGACCATTTTTCAAACTTACAACTGTTGCAGCATCCCCAATGATCACCTGATGAAAATTCTGACACTTGGCAACTGACTCATTTTTATGATGGTTGCAGTGTCGTGATGTCATATGATTCTCCTTTTGCGACCTTTTGACAAGCAAAGTCAAAAGGGAAGCCAAATTCATTTAACAACTGAGTTCCTAACTTAACAATTGCAGTGATCCACTTAACTTAAATTTAACAACTTTAACAATTGTGGCAAGAAAGGTAGTAAAATGAGGCAAAACTCACTTAATAAATGTCTTACTTAGCAACAGAAATATTGGACTCAGTTGTGGTCATAAGTCAAGGACTTCCTGTATCTGAATAATTATCACACACAAGATGTGGGCTTAGTCTCTGTTGTCCCAGAGAGCAGGACCATAATAAATGGGTAAATCTATAAGGAAGAAGGTTCATGCTGGACCACCATCTGGTGGAATTGGCTGTCATTTTGGGTGTCAAAATGCCCCCTAAAATTGGGTGTAATTATCTATGGATGGGCTTATCCATGAGTATATATGATATTTTTAAAGTAAAAGCAAACCCATCCACAGATAAGCAGACCGCACATTTTTAACCAAAATACAATGAAAAATGTGGGTCAGCTTATCTGGCTCATTTTGAGTAAAAATTTCAGAATCAGCTTTTGTATGGATGAGCTTATACACAACTATACATGTTATACATTCCATGATTCTGTGAAGTTATACATTTCCAAGTAGATCATTTTCAAAGATTTCAAAAATGTTTAAAGTTTAAACATATCAAGGTTTAAGGCAGAAATGTTGTACTTTAATCAACCAACTAACCAACCCCCAAGTGCAAAAATATTTTAAATATTTGGCCCCATCACTCGAGGGATGTTCTGGAAGGCTACAACAGGTGTGCTGATTGTGTGTTGCATATGACCCTCTAGCCATGCTCTATCTTGAACTAACTAGTGCATTGTTTCTCAATCTCAGCAATTTTAAGATGTTCCCCATGTTGGTTAGGAAATTCTGGAAAGTCCATGCATCTTAAAGTTGCTGAGATTGAAAAACGCTGCTCTACTAAACACTTTGATAATCAAGAATTCCATATTGTTGATTTTATAGCAAACTAGAATTAGGATAACTTTTTTTTTCTTGTCTCTTTATTTTTGCAGGGGGGATATTTGAAATGGTGGAAAATGAACCTGTTAATGTTGAAGAACTAGCTTTCAAGTTTGCAGTCACCAATATTAACAGAAACAGAACACTGATGCCTAATACTACATTGACCTATGACATCCAGAGAATTAATCTCTTCGATAGTTTTGAAGCCTCAAGACGAGGTAACTATCTCAGCATTGTAATGCCTTATTGAGTCTGCCCATTTTTTCTCTAAAATTTCTCAGTTTTTGCAGTAGTTAATCCACACATGGTAACTCCATCTGGTTAATTAAATGTCTACTTTTCTCTCCCTGTAATGGAATCATATTTTTTCACCCATATACTGAGCATTAATTGTGTAATTATCTAAAATGATTCAATTCTTTGTGTAAGAGTTAAAATAGCTGCAAGTGCTGCAGTATTGAAATACCTAGAAAGCCACACTAAACTTATCTTCTTTACTAATGCTTAGCTTTGTGATAATAATAGATTGTGACAGAAATTCAAACATTTTCTTACTTGCAAATTGATTTTTTTCCTACTATTTTGAGTATGTCGGGATTTTAAACCATAATTTACATTCTTAATAGTGTCGACATTCTAAAGTTCACCACCAGAAATATGTCATTTTTTTTAGAGAGATATTTAATCTTTGTCACACTTCCTTTTGCCTGTGGCATTGTTGTGAGGATTTGCCATATATTTTCAGTTAAGCCCTTCTAATTAGATGGAAGTATTGACAGAAAGCTTTCTTAAATATAGACCTGCTCATAGTGATATGGGCTAAAGCAGTGATGGCTAACCTTTTTGCC
>JANHFK010005473.1:60242-72807 GCA_036250565.1 Sibynophis collaris | reverse complement strand
GGGGTTCTAAGGAATTATTAGTTTAATTTAATTTAATTTCAATATTGTTTCTATTTCTGTATACATGTTTAAAATTTAATTGGAAACCGCCCTGAGTCCTGCAAAGGAGAAGGGCGGTCTACAAATCGAATAAAATAAATACTCCTCGGCGCCAGGCAATTACCATGCCTATCGCAGCAGAGTTCCAACTGGAGTGAGTCTGCTTGTTGGGCAGTTTACAATGGAGAAAGCTGCAGCCACTTGTGGCAGAGACCCCAGGGCTTGAGGGGAGAGATCACCCTCCCCAACTGTCAGTCAGGGCAGGGCAAGATCACCCAGGGACGAATCTGACAGTTCCTGCCAGTTTTGCTCTAAGCAAAATGGGTGAGGCAATAAACAAGCTCCCATTATAAAACTGGTCTCCAGATAGTGCTGGAGAACAGGCTTCTCCCAGATGCATTCAAAGTCTGCCTGACAACAACGAGGCATATTGGAATTCACTGTCAGCTCTGCCTCCTGCTGCAGATAATTGGGGACAGCCTCTAAGACAGATCAGATCTTCTGCTGAGGCCACATTTACATCCACTGCTGCCAGGCTTCGCCCAGGGAGCACTCAAGAGCCTCACATTTCCTCTGATATGAGGATTCTGATCTCAGAGGCAATTAAACAGGGAATTGCTGCAGGCTTACAGCAAAGTCGACATGTAGCCTCTGTACAGTCTGAAATTTCCCTGCAGTTAGGGCAACATCAGACACAGATTCCAGAGAAATTTTCACCTCCTAAGGGACCCTCCTCCCCCACCCCATCTGGGCAGAGTCAGCCATCTCTCTCAGAGGGGGATGCTCAAAGAGACTTCGGACTTTCTGATGAGGGCTTTACGCCAGATCACCCAGCATTCACAGGGCAATGGACCTCACCTGGGGCAGGTCCTAACCCAAGTACCACCGATAAGAGCTTTTACAACATGGCCCCAGAGCTTACCACGACACTCCAGATGCTGGTAGTGGATGGGCCGGTAGCTGCCTTGGTATCCTCCTCCATCATGCCAAATGAACCGGAGGATGCCCTGAAGCCGGAATACAATAGAGCTGAGCAGACACTTCAGAAGATACATCAGGTGGCTGCCTGGGTTGTTAAGGCATTGACAGCCATATCCTTCTTAAATAGATCACCCCTGCTACGGCTTCAGCAGCTGTAGGAGAGGATTCTCTCTGAGGACCTAAGGACTCACCAGGATATCAATAAACGTATAGCGGCAGTGGAATTTTCTACAGATGCCACTCCTAACACAGCAAGGTTTGCTTCCAAGGCCATAATGTCATCTGTGGTAAGTCGCCGCCTGCTGTGGCTTTGGCACTGGCAGGCAGATGCTAAACGTAAATGGAAGCTAGCCTCGGACCCCTTTAAAGAAGACAAGTTGTTCAGGGAGTCCTTGGACCCCATCCATATCTGCATGTTCCCATCTTGCCATCAGATTGACGATATCCCCGCTTCCAATACGGGGGCATTTCCAGTACAGGGCCTTACCCTTTGGACTTTCGTCGGCGCCCATGTATTGGCAGCATATATCCGGCCTCTTCCTGTGCGAGTCCAGTGTTACCTGGACAATATCCTGATCCAGTCCTCTTCTGGACCCCAGGCGAAGGAGGATTTGCAGATCACAATCCAGGTACTCCAAGAACATAGGCCTCCAGTGGTTCACAGGTACCCTACCTGGGACCTGACCAAGGTACTGCACTTGCTGACCAAGGCCCTCTTCAAATCACTGAGATAGGCCACATTGCGCTTCCTAACCTGCAAGTGTCCTTCTGGTGGCCATCATATCAGCCAGACGGATTTCAGAACTGGCGGCTCTTTCTGTCTGGAAGGACTTCTGTATATTCCACACCAATAGGATGATCTTGTGCTTGGACTCTTCCTTTGTTCCCAAGGTGAATTCCTGGTTCCATAAGGCTCAGGAACTTATACTGTCTGTCCAGATTCAAAACATGCCCTAGAGAAGAAGTGGCACACCTTTGATGTTAGGAGGGTCCTCCGCATATACGTTAAGAGGACTTCCTCTGTCAGGAAGACAGAGTACCTGTTTGTGTCATTCCAGCCTTCTACACTGGGCAACAAGGTCACACCATCGACCATGGGACGCTGGATATGGGCGTGGATCGCCAAGGCCTACAAACTCCAGGCCCTTCCATTGCCTCTGTGGGTGGCAGCCCATTCTACCAGGAGTGCGGCCACGACAGCTGCATGGGCAACCCAGGCCTCTATCGAGGAGGTCTGTCAAGCGGCAACATGGTCCTCTCCATCCCTGTTCATTAGACATTACAAGCTGGATGCCTTTACCTCGGCTGAAGCAGCCTTCGGCAGGCAGGTGCTCCAGAAGGCACACACAGAACTGGGGACTCCAGACCAGACCGCTGCCCACCCATAGGATAAGTCATATTTGGTATGTCCCATTCCTGGATTCTCCTCAGCACACTGGAGAAGAGGTGTTGGTCTTACCTGATATGCTCCTCAGTGTGCTGAGAGAGAATCCAGCCCCAACGTGGAGATTGTCTGGTCCTGAGTCCATAGGTGGGCACCATTAGAAAGGAGGCATGTCAGTCTGTCACTAGGTCTTCGCCAAAAGCTGGGGACTGTTGTTAACAGAGGCATGTCCTCATAGATCTGACAGACTAAGTCCAATCAGCTAGGAGACGAAGTCAACCCATTCCTGGATTCTCTCAGCACATTGAGAAGGAGTGTATCAGGTAAGACCAATGCCCCATCTCTCTGTCTCCCTCCCTGTCAAAAGACCCAGGTCTTCACAGTTCTTCTAAAACCTGCAAATTGGGGGACATGTGTATCTTGGTAGAGGATGGACTTCATTCCAAAGAGGTTTTTTTTAATTTGGTTTGTTTGTTCATTTTAAGAATTTAGCAAAATAATCCAGATTTGGGTTTATTTTAGCAATCCACTAGAGTTTCATTTAAAGCCAATAGAAAAAAGCAAGAGGAAAGGTATATTGCATATCCTATCAGCCAAGGAATTTCATCAGGAAGGACATAGGAGGAAAGACTTTTCTGTTATGACCCCTTCCCTGTGTAACATCAGTTCCAGTTAGGAGAGGCTGCCCTTCCCTGTTGACTTTCTGGAAGGCCCTTAAAACATGGCATTTATTTATTATTTATTTTATTAAATTTCTAGACCGCCCTTCTCCTTTGCAGGACTCAGGGCATTGGCAACTAGTTTGGGGATTCCAAGACAGAGTACAACCTGCCGGATGACTGTATGATAAGTTAATTGAAAGCACTCTTTCATATGCTTTTCGCCATTTTGTCTTTCATTTTTAATCTTGCTTTTATCTGCCCAGAGTTATTATGTAAGGTGGGCAGTTATACAAATTACATAGGTAGGTAGGTAGGTAGATGGATAGATGAAAAGAGAAAAGAAAAGGACATTTGCTTCCAATTCTTGCACTGAACCCCATTCCTTGTACACTTTTTCATTGAGTTTGATGGACATGCCCTTGGTCTGGGGAAAAGAATGACAAACTTTGGAAAGAACATCCCCACCTTGTCTCTTGAAGCATGGTGTCACTGCCACTCCCATATTCTGTGAAATACAGCTTTTGCCTTGTAACAACACGAATGAGTGACAAGCATTCCTTGATCAAAAGAGCTGTTCCTCGTTGCTGAGTCAAGCTTTTCAAAAACCACCAGGTAACGTCCTTTTGTTCCCCGGTTCCAATTTTAGATATACAACTCAAAGCCTTCCTGATACACACCACTTTGTCTGCTTTTCTTTTCTTTCATATTGAACAGGAAGTTTGCTGCACTATTTTCCACTGACAGCCCTGCTTTATCTCTGAGCGCAATTACATCGGCCTTTCTTTGCCTTTGGAAGCATAGTGCTGACTGACGCACTAGGAAGCTCTTTTTCAAAAGGGTTTCCCTATTACCCAGCTTGTCCTTGCAAGAAGCAGCATGCTGAGATTCTTGATTTTTTGCAGGCAAAATGTAGCATGCTCCAAAGGAAATGACAAAGGTGTAAGGTTTTCTTAAATATTGAACTTGCCAACTTTCACATCCACCAATCACTTCAAAATGACAATTCGGTTTGGTTCAGTTTCACTTCAAGTTTCCTTACTAGAGACAAATAATATTCAAACATAAACGGTTTGTTTTAACTGTTCTAATGTTGTAATATTTGTGATAACAAGCCCCCCCCCCAAAGATCTATAATTATGAGTCGTTTAAACAAATATCAAAATAAGACAAGAAATATCAACATTAAACAGAACTTAAATATTATAAACAATTCAAATAATTCATAAGTTTTGGAATCCTTTCCTTCATTTTTGCCTTTGGTATACTATGCAAATTACTTAATTACTGTTCTGTTCTCATTCTTTCATGTTTTTATTAACACAATTTTTTACTAAGTAAACATGAATTAAAATGTATGTCTTTACTGTACAACTATGTATTACTGGATAACTAGATATAAGAAATACTTACAGGAACAGAATTAATAGAGCAGAAGACAGTCTAATCCCACATGTACCCATTTAATTTCTTTAATTTCTCTGGAAATCCTTTTCATCTCATCCCCACCCCCTAATAGAATTGAGTTTTATTTCCTTTCTATTTCAAAGCAGTGAGATGGACTGATTATACCAGGTTCCTTAGTAAGAAGAGCATGTGACAAGTTATTAAATTACCGAATTGTATTTTGTTAAATAAAATTGCTAACTATTACTAATATTAATTAGTACTATTACTAATTATTCTTTATCATCTTGCTGTAGGCAGATTTATGGTAACCATAATTGTTTGCATTTGGGGTCAGTAGAGATCTTCCATTCAAAATGGTTATTGAAAACCTGAAACAACAAGTGCACAATAAAATTAAGTATTCTGGTTTGGATTAGAGAAGATTGACAACTGGATAGATTTATTGAGAATTGAAAAATTAAGACATAGTGCTCAGTAAAATTCTCAGCAGTTTCAGAATACTGCATGCAAATGTGTTAAGTCTATCAATAGCAAATTTGATTTTTGTTTGCTAAATTTGTTTACAGGTAATCCTTAATTTACGACTACAATTGAGGCCAAAATGTATGTTGCTAAGTGAGACATTTGTTAAGTGAGTTTTGCCCCACTTTACAACTTTTCTTTCCACAGTTGTTAAGTGAATCATTGCAGTTGTTAAATTAGTAACCTGGTTGTTAAGTGACTCTGCATTCCCCATTGACTTTGCTTGTCAGAAGGTCGTAAATGGTGATCACATGTTTCCAGGACACTGCAAAGATCATAACTATGAGTCAATAGCCTGACCACCTGACCATGGGGATGCTGCAACGTTCATAAGTGTGAAAAATGGTCATAAGTCACTTTTTTCATTGAGGTTGTAACTTTGAACGGTCACTAAATGAACTGTTGTAAGTGGAGAACTACCCTGTATTTTTTGAAAAAAAACGGAATGGCCTGTAAGAACATTCATCAGGAGACTGATGAAATAAAAGTGATAAAAATTTCCTAAAATCTGTGAGAAATCTAATATTTTTAGGTTTCTTTTACCTCAAATAAGGCTTCCAGTAAGACTAAAGGCCTTGTCTATCAGTTTTGTTTAAAAATTGCATCTGAAGATTTGATTACACTTCTTTTTCTTTGGACACAACACAGTTGATATATAAATTACATAAACATACATAAATTATATAAACTCACTCAGCTTATATAAAAATGCACCACTCGCATTAGAAAGGTAACTAATGAGGAATGAGAGATTATAACAAGGTTACTAAAAACCAAAAGGGGAATATCAACATACCTGGAAAAGCCCAGGTTTTACAGTTATGCAAGTAGAAAGGGTGAAAAGGAAACAGACACACCCATCCTCAAAGCAAGTCAACAAATTTAGGGCTGAACCTTATATTCTGCATAGATTATTGTGTTTAACTGAACCCACTTCCTTTTACAGGTAATAAGGCGAATTTCAAGATAGGAGGGAAGATAATGTTCAGTTTGCCACTTTTGACAGAGGTCATTGGTAGAACAGATATGTGAAATATAATTTGGAAATGTAATACTGAAGCTCGCATCCAGCCCTTCCATCATATGCAATATTTTTTAAATTAAAAATGATAAATGTGAAGCTGTCGTAGTGTCAGCATCATTGTTATTTCCAAAAATTCCTGTGGGTCCCCAGAGGCATTCTATAACTATGGCAATTTCACAGAAAAAAAGATGGATAAACTGAGGAGCTAGGGTGTATTTAGGAGTCAGAAGATGTTGGGGAACTACCTTGCCCAGCATGACTTTAGGTAACCAGCTGGCCATTTTGTAAGTGCTTCATCTCACGTCCCTTTGGAACACCTTGCCTTCAATAATTAAGGAATGCTTCCAGCTTTCTAATTTTTACTTAACGACCTTAAAGCCTCTTGTTTTCTGCAAAACATATTGATTCCTGTAGAACTAGATTGCTTTAATTACAGGCAGTCCTCGACTTAAAACCATTCATTTACTGACCGTTCTAAGTTACAACATCACTGAAAAAAGTGACATGACTGTTTTTCATACTTACAACTGGTTCATATTTATGATGGTTGCAGTATCCGGGGATGATCTGGTCCCTTTTTGTGACCTTCTGACAAGCAACATCAATGGGAAAGCCAGATTCCCTTAACAATTGTGTTACTAACTTAACAGCTGCATGATTCACTTAACAACTGTGCCAAGTAAGGTCGTAAAATAGGGCAAAATTCACTTAACAACTGTCTCACTTAGCAACATAAATTTTGGGCTCAATTGTGGTCGTAAGTCAAGGACTACCTGTAATTAGGTTGTTTTGCTGCTGGTTTTATCTATGTATGAAAATTGCCTCAAGCTTTTTCAGAAGTGGATTGTCTAAAAATGATTATATAAATCAAATAAAAATAAATTAAAGTAGATGTGAAAATGTGAAGCTACCATATATAGAAGACTATGTTGAGATCTAAAGAAAAAAAAGCCGTGGGAATCAAAAGATGTCATAGTATGCAGTGCAAAGTGATAATTAAAATTGAATGAACAATGCGAATTTTTTTTAATTTTTGAACTAGTACAGTAAGGTTTAACCACTGGTTAACTCTTTAGAAGTATTTCAAGCATATGGATTCCACCTTTCAGATTAAGACTGGAACTTGTAGTCTTCCAAATGGGATTGAACAAAAGATGTCAGGAAGAATAAATACAACAACATTTTGTGGTTCTCTGCTCATGACCAATGATACAAAAAGCATTTTTGAGAGGATTCTGTTTTCATTGTATATTGAAATACTGCCTTGAGCAACGTGTAGCTAGGTTTATTGTATGAGTTGCTTCTGAAGTCTTTGTCGTTCATTTTCACAAAGTAGGTCTTCATTCAGCATTGTTTTAAACCAAGCCCACCCACAGTGGAGAGAAGTAAATAAAGCATTAAAATAAGAAATGTTCAGGATGCTGAAGAGAAGAAGTGTACACTGTTTATTTTGGAGATCAGAAGACTGGAAATAGTTATGAGGCAAAGGAAACAAGACATTAGGGAAACTGGTGGTTTAAACATCTCAGCTCCATGGAGGTTTGTTGGTTGGCCTCCTTGAAAGATCTTGATGTGCAGGCAGTTTTTGCTAACACCCTCAAGTGCTGTAAAATGGGGGAAAATCATTCCAAACCATTCAGGGAATATGATTGTAGTCCTTAAATATGGTTGAGTGTCTATAAATAGCCTCAATGTCCTAATTTTGAACTTTTTCTGTCAGCTCCGTAGTAATGAAATATTCATTATCTTTTGAAGTTTACATCGGACTGTACTTCAAAAACTATCAACACATCAAATTATAATATATAAATGCATTTTTTTTAAAAAAAAATCTAATAGCTGTAAACCATTGTGGGATGCAGTCTTTTTTTCTTTTTTCACTTTTTTGTCAATGCCGATGTTAGCAGTTCATGCAGCAGAGCTAAAACTATTTTCATAAAAGCTATAGAACACTGTAAATTATGTGCTCCAGTTAAAAGAGAGAAATTGAGTTTCTGGGTCTGAAAGTAGAGATCCGCATGTACAAAGTAATATGAAAGAATATGTGTATTAAAAATGCTACAACTCATATTCTTCCTTTTATTATAATGGATGGATTTTAATATAGATCAGTTTTTTTATTTTTAATGCTTCAGGTCTTCCCTGGAGATAGTTAAATCAAGAACATTCAAACAGATTAGGCATCCATCTCTGGTATGCATTGCAGAATATCTTCTGTATCAAGCAGTATGGTATGAAGTATTTAGATCAGTTGGAGAATTTGTCGTTCTGTATATGTTGTATTGCACATCATCATCATCATCATCATCTATCATTGTCTGTGCTAACAAAACTTCACAAAAGTGATGTTGGAGCCCAATAATAACTTGAGAGATAAACCCGGGCCATCCTTTCTCATATATGCTAAAAAAAATAACTTAGAACTCTCATCACCCTAGCAGCTTCATTTCTTTATGTGTTATTTATGTATTAGATTTTTATCCCACTTTTATTACTTAATATATAACTCAAGGCCATGAACATCTCCTACCTCCTCCTACATCATGCGAGAGACCGTTCAGTACCAGGGTGCGTTGATTCATTCCTCGGTAAATCTAATGAGGATATTACATATAAGAGATACAGAGGTTTCCATGCCTGAATTGTAATAAAATATTCTACAGCTCTCTTCTTATTTCATTATGTTTAAATCAATATACCATGTATAGGTCCATTCTTGCATTGTAGGTTTAAGCAATGACACCGTATGAGCTTAGGCCTCACTTTGACTTCTGTAGTGAAAGGGTCATCATGGTAAGTTTTTTACATGAGGCTTTATATCTGGAACTTATCAAATTTGACAATATGTTCTCCATTGTGTCTGGGAAGAGAATCCAGGAATGGGTGGGAACTCTCTTTTCTGCCTGGAAACTGAGTCATCGCTTTTTGGATACGCCTCCCCTATCTGGTTCCTCCCCAGTTCAACTCGGTCTGTCTAATACAAGGCCATGCCATTCGGCCTCTGATCGGCACCCCAGACATTCACAAAGCAATTGTCAGCCTTAACTGCCTATCTTCGAGCACTACCAATATGCCTCCAGTGCTACCTGGATGACATTTTAATCCAGTCCTCCTCCAGGCCCCAGGCAGGAGAGGACCTATAGACAACGATCCAGGTGCTTCAAGACCATGACTTATCAATAAACATTGAGAAGAGCCATCTCTCTCATACCACCATATTGCTCCACCTGGAAGAAGTCATAGACACTTCAGTGGGCATGGTCTATCTTTCTCCGGACAGACACTGCAGTCTACAGACATTGGTGAGACACACCCAGCACCAAAGGGTAATGCCCCTGGCACTCCTGTCACAGCTCCTGGGAAAGATGGTATCATGCATTGCTGTCATACCATGGGCATGTCTATATGGCAGGACTCTACAGTGGTTCCTCCTGCTCTACCAAAGATCTGGCAGGAGCAACTTGCCGACCAGAGTTTGAGTTCCTCAACAGGTGCGCTGTTGTTCAGATGATGGACATCCCAGGCTATCATCAAGGGATGTCTCTTCAAGACGCCACACCATCTCACCATCACAACAAATGCCAGTCTCTGGCTGGGGAGACCATTTCCAGTCATTGATAGCTCAGGGCCAGTGGACTCAAATAGACTTGAGCCACAATATCAACTGGCTGGAGCTAAGGGCTGCACACCTGGCACTAAGGAAGTTCCAGGATTCTGTATCCGGACAACCAGTCTTAATCTTGATGGACAACGTATCTGCCAAAGCCCGTATAAACCGCCAAGGAGATACCATTCCAGGGCTCTCATCAGGAGGCGGAATCTCTGGGTGGAGAGACACCCCTCTCCTCAGGGCAGATCATATCTCTGGGGTGAGCAACGTGCAGCGGACTGGCTCAGCCACACCACAGTGGACCAGTCAGAGTGGCGCCTGAATCCATCCTTGTTCCAGGAACTGATGAATCACTTTGGCTCTCCAGTCCTGGACCTGTTTGCCACCCCATACGACAGTCAGCTATCCAGGGTCTTTTCCAGGTTTGCAGCACCGGGGGCAGAGGGAACTGATGCCCTTCGCAGTCCATGGCCCCAAGGACTCCTATATGCCTTTCCTCCCGTTCCATAATTCCTGGGTTAATCAGGAAGGTACTGGAGGAGAGGGCCTAGATATTACTATTGGCCCAGGAAACCATAGTTTGCCGACCTGGTCAACCATTCGTGGGCAAGACCCTGGAGGATTTCTCAGGACAGAATCTCCCTCAGCCAAGGGGCCTGGTCCATCCAGACCCTCAGTGGTTCAAGCTGACTGACTGGCTCTTAATGGAGATCCCTGAGTCAGGACAATTTCTCCTCTAGGGTGATCAGGACCATACAGGCCTTTAGGAGGCCTTCCACTGACAGGATATACAATGCTACATGGGCAGCCTTTTGCAAATGGTGCTCCAGCAAGGACATTGACCCTCACGCAGTGTCAGTCGCTCAGGTTCTGGAGTTCCTCTAGACAGGCTGGACAGAGGCCTGACACCTTACACCATCTGTAGGCAGGTGGCCATCCTGTTTTCAGTATTGTCCTATGGGGCTTTGGAATCTCTCTCCCAACACCCCACTGTATGCAGGTTCCTCAAGGGTGCAACGAACTTAAAACCTCCAGTGGTACACAGGTACCCTACCTGAAACCTGTCAAAAGTTTTAGTGCCCTTACTGAGGGCTCCTTTGAGTCACTGAGAACTACAAGCCTGCATTTCCTCACCTGCAAGGTGGCCTTCCTGGTGGCTATCACATCAGCTAGAAGGATCTCGGAATTGGCGGCCCTCTTAGTCAGGAAGGACCTATGTATATTTCACCCCAACAGAGTGGTGTTGCGGTTGGACTCCTCTTTATTCCCAAGGTGAATTCCTGGTTCCATAGGGCCCAGGAATTGATTCTGCCATTCTTCTGTCTGGGGCCTTCTCATGCCCTGAAGAAGAAGTGGCACACCTTGGACGTCAGGAGGGCACTCTATGTGTACATCAAGAGGACTTCTTCTTTCTGGAGGATGGAATCTTTGTTTGTCTCTTTTCAGCCTTTCTCTCTGGGCACCAAGGTCAGCCCATTGACTGTGGGACAGTGTATTTGGGAGTGCATAGCCAAGGCCTATGAACTCCAGGCCTGACCAAGCGTATCATGGCCCATTCCACCAGAAGCGCAGCCATGACAGCAGCATAGGCCACACAGGCCTCTATAGAGGAGGTCTGTCGAGCAGCGACTTGGTCCTCTCCATCCCCGTTCATCCGACACTAAAAGCTGGACACCTTCGCTTCAGCTGAAGCAGCCTTTGGCAGGTGAATCCTCTAGAGGGTCCACACTGACCAGACTTGGGCCTAGGACCAGACTGCTCCCCACCCATAGGATTGTCCAGCTTTGGTAAGTCCCATTCCTGGATTCTCTTCCCCGACACAATGGAGAAGGGGCGTTGATCCTAACTGATATGCTCCTTCTCATGGTTCGGGGAAGAGAATCCAGCCCCACCCTAGAGACCGTCTGGTCCATGGACCGGGGGGGGGTAATGTTTTCACAGGTCACAAGCCTTATCATCCCTACACTTTCGTCGAACTGGGGAGGAACCAGACAGGGGAGACGTATCCAAAAAGCAATGACTCAGTCTCCACGCAGAGAAGAGAGTTCCCACCCATTCCTGGATTCACTTTCCCGAACCATGAGGAGGAGCGTATCGGGTACGACCAACACCCCTTTTGTTTTATTTAATTCATGGACTTGTTTCAAGTAATGAAACAGCAAAATGTCAGACTTGATTCAGAACATACTACAATAATATTCTGTATATGAGGCTGCCTTTTGATGACCAATCTAGAATTTTAGTCCAACTTAATATTGTCATACTATATGGTGCTGGTATCCAACACACTGGTAGTGTAGCATTAGTATAAGTATTATAATGCTAGAATTCTTTCCCAATCTTTTGGTCATTTGTTATTTAGGATTAACCTCTTGGAACAGGCCATTCTGAAACTTATCTCCAAGTGCTTCAGGTGAAGTTCTTAGCAATACTGAAGAAAAATTGGAATATCAGAAATAAGGAATGATAGGAATACCTATGAATAGTTCATCTTTGGCAGAAGTTGAACAGTCTTTGTCATTGATGCCTTAACTTATAGCTTGTGAGGGATTGTCAGTAATTACTGGATCATCACTGAGAATTTGAACATTGATATATTTTGTTCATTTCTTTTATGATTTAAAATATGAAACTGTCTATTTTGCTTGCTTCAAACCGTATTGTTGCATAAGTAGGAGGTAGTCCCTATTCTATTTCTTGTTTATTTGAACATAGATTTTTCCAAATCTATGACTCTGTAAGTCTATGAAATATCAACTTTCATTGAATTGTACTTATTGTGTATCCAAATTCAAAGTAAAATATTTTAATCTGGGTTTCTAAAATGCTATTTTTACACTAGATTTACATGAATGCAATATTCTTACAAGATTTTATAGATCATTTAAACCACTTATTCTTAACTTACGGTGAATAATGAAATTCCCATCTCAAAC
>JANHFK010005473.1:22729-34653 GCA_036250565.1 Sibynophis collaris | reverse complement strand
ATGAGGATAAGACCCATACCTTGGACTGTCACGCAGCGCACATAGAACGAACGTTCAGGTAAGTACAACGTTCATTTGTATGTTTACAGTTGCTATTTTACAATGCTACATTGTATGTTTTAACTGTTGATTTAAGTTTATATATAAGTGCTAATCTTACTTTTCACCTTCCCCTTTTTCTGAGAGTTGAGTTTTTGTCCAATATAAGATCACCTGAGCCTGGTGATTCGTGCCTCATGTGAGAACCTGGATTGATTTGAAAATGAACTGTAAATTATATGAATTCTTAAGTAGAAAATAAATAAATGAATATTGTGGCCAGTAGGGACAGAGATCCCAAACATTTAGATGGATTTAACTCCTTTCTCTTTTACTTATTTGTCTTGTAATAAATTAAGATTTGATAGGCAATTGCCAGTTTATAGAGGATTGCATTTTTTTCCCTGAAAAGTACATTATTTGGGGGGCTATACTTAAGCATTGTTACACCTCCTAGAGCTGTGGTACGTAACACAACCATTGTTAGACCCAGGTCCAAGATTGAAATGTTAATGGCCACTGGCAGCTATACCACAAAAAAGAGAATGGTACTGGGACAAATATTAAGTTAAATTGAATTAGAGTGCAATTTTATAATGTGAACATATGTGAATTTAATACAAATTATATATTAATATATAACTAAAGTTAATTAATATATAATATTATATTATAATTTCAGTTCAGTGGCAAGTTTTGTACCTCCAGAGCTTTGGGATGGTATATATCAGTGTTTGCAGGGGGAGTTGGATTGTTAGTGGGGGGGAATTCGCATCAAGGCTTTTCCAAAAGAACAATAGATGCCTTGAAAAATTAAATCACAGCCAACAGTCCTTGGCAAACAGTGTTATAGTTTTCTAGATGTAGGGAATGTGAAATAGGATAGCTATGTATCCTACAACTAGGCAGAAAAGATTGACTTCACACTATTTGCACCAATGTAACACCTTCTATTTTCAGATGGTTCAGCAGCTCAGTATGGTTCTAATTTACAAAGCTTCCTAAATTTGGGACGTAAGGATGACAAGATATACAAGTCTCAGAATAAACCCCTTTGAATGAAACCAGATTTGCTTCTGAGTAAATGAGTGTAGGGTTGAAACTCACTCTGATTAGAGCAATGCACTCTGCAGGAGAGTTGATGTGTTTCTCATGAAGTAAACCCCACTTCGTTGAGAATTAATTCTCTAATTATGCCTAGGACTACACATACTTTTAAATTAAAAGGAACACTAATTATATTTTTAGCCAGGGTTAATTTGCTTTGGTTTTAACTGTTTTTATGTTTGGCATTTTCTTTAGTAGGAGGATTAGAGTTATGTAGCCATGTTGAGGTATTTTTATGGTCAAAAAGGCAGGACGCAAATCTGAAAATGATAATATATCACCATTTTTGAGGTTCCTTTTCTCAAATATGGAAGAAGTCACTCATTACTTGCTTTATGATGACTCACAGTGAGTCCTGCCAGGTCACTGGCTAAGCTATCTGTTTCAGAACAGGTATAACTATGGACCAAGAAGCTGGGTAGAGTGATGAAGGCAGGAGCTAAGTCTCTAAGCAAGACCATAAATTGAAGAAGCAGAAGGGAGAAAGCAATTTAAAACTCTGAAAGCCAAAGGTTCTGCAGCAACACTAGCCAGATTTCCCCCATTTTTCTAGATTCTGAAAAATCCATTTTCTACAGTCACGAGTTGAAAACATTTGTGCTGAAATTGTTTTGAAGCTCAGGAATGGACATCTTTGCAAATCAATAGTTCCATTGGAAGAAGAGGGTTCCATTTGTGGCTCTTAAGGCAGCCATCCACGATAGAACAGCAGTTGACGTCATCTTTGAAAGAAAAATGTATGTCTGTGTGTGTATAATTATTCAAAGAAAGAGAGAGAGATTAGATAAATTTTATTGAACATTTTTTTTAACAAAGAACCATAAGACAGCAACTTTAAAACGTGGACTTAAAGTCCCAGAATTCCTTGACACAACCCTATAGCACAATAGTTGTGTTTCCAGAAATCCTCATGCTATACAAAATCATGCAATATGTGTTTATGGGAAAAACAGAGGAGTCAATCAACTCATAAATGAAAACGTATTTGTAACCCAAACATTACTAAATAATCCTGAATGCACCTATAATTGAGGAAGGCACTTCTTCACTTTTCTGCCTTTTGTTGTTGTTGGGTATTCTGCAGATACTGCTAACACTTCCTCTTTTATTATGATAAAACTTGACACTGATCTCTTCTTCATTTACTCTTTTGTCCAAATACATAATAGATGTTCCATCTCTTCCAGTTCTTTACTTATCTTTCCTATATATTTGGTAGCACTTGGACTTGTTCTTGCTAAAAACTTCCTTTCATTTTCTCAGCATTTATTCTGATTGATTGTAGCGCTACATCATTTAACCCAGTAGCGCATGTGTCTTTCTGGAAGCTCCATTTTGGCCTGCAATGGGTCGGGGAGGCCTGTGAAGGGCCAAATGGAACATCAAAGGGGCGGATTTGCCCCTCAGAAGCTCCATTTCGGCCAGCAACATGCAAATGTTGCAGAGCTTCTGCAGGTATTCATACGAGCGAAGAACTGCCGTGGTACTGCAAGATTCATAGTTTTAGGCCTTGTTCACAAACGCTAAGGGGTGCTTATCGCGTAAGTTCGAATGTTTGTTAAGGGGAAAACTTGTAACCCGGGGATTACCTGTATTTTTTTTTGTACACTTATTCTTTCTGTCGGGGAAAAAACACTGGTTATTAATCATCCTGTTGTACAGGTACTTCAGCAAACAGCAAATAATTATGCAAAACAGATAGCTCCAGGACAACAATAATAGAAGGACATGAAAGTCACTGATCTGGACAGTGATGGTATGCTCTTTATTCATTCAGTGAGAGGTGCTTATCAGACAAACAGACTTCATCTCCTCAAGTAATGAGAGTTCAGATTATTATTTAATATATGCAGTCTTTTGTGTGTGCATGTTTGAACTGATCTACTTCTAGTCATAGTTGATTATCATAGTTGGGACCAGAATTTCCATCAGAAGTCAGTGTGGTCATAAAGCCAATTTTATCACATGACCAGACTCCAATTTCACTATGATCATTAAATGCATCATACAGTCGTTAAGGGAAACTAGCTTCCCCAATTGACATTGCTTGTCAGAAATCAGCTGGGAAGATCATAAATTGTGATCACATAACTGCAAGATGCTGCAACCTGTCATAAATGCAAGCCAATTGCCCAAATTGCAATCATATGACTATGGGAGTGGTGCAACTATCATAAATTACAAGGACAGATTATAAATCACTTTTTTCTGAGACTGGTAACTTTGAACCATCATTAAATGAAACAGCCAGAAATCTAAGACTACCTGGATAACACTTCTTATACCACTTTTAATTCCTGCCTTACATGCTTCTCAGCCAGAAAAGGACAAAGGAGATGCCACTGCAGAGAACTCTCAAGGACGAAAACCACAGTTAGTGAGGAAAGAGTAGGAAGTTTCTGGAGCAACACCTGAACAGAATTATTAGAAATAAACTTAGCCAACAGAAGAATTACTGTTAGAACTTAAGTGCAAGACCATGTTCCCAGCACATCTGATAGAATATGTATTCTTTCCTCATGAAAGAACATTCTACTCTGGTGGCTGTTTTGATGAAAGGGCATTGTTCACTAAATTGTTTTAATCATGTCTGGACAAAGTTACCACATTACTTCTCCATCTATAACCATTCCCATAAGACTGGCTGCAGCATTTTCATGTGTCTCTTCCTAACAACTTAGCAGTTCGGCTGTAACCAAGACACAATTATAGGTCAATTGCTATAAGGAAAATAGAGACTGAAGTTTATATTTGCACTTTAGAACAGATTTGACACACTTCTCTATAGGAGTTTCTTGTTCTGACAATAGAAAAGCCTTCATTGTGCCCCAAAAAGAAAAATGGCCAGATCACAAGATGAAAAAAAATGTCTACAGCTTGTTCAAGATTTACTGCAGAAGATGTCATGTAATATTAAAGAGGTCAAGTCTTTAAGAAGGAAATACATTTTTGCAGACATAACTTGATTTTGGAAATCCAAGCCCTAGTCTCTACTTTAATCAGACTGGTTTCTAAGCACTAAACTGCATTAGGAACTCAAGTTCCCTCTGAGGAAAGCATTTGTAAAAATTAGGGCTGAATTTTTGTCAATTGAACACAGCTGTAGAAAGGACAAAACTGGGTCTCAGGGGCAAGTAAAACTCATGAAACTGTTATGGTGATTTTCTGCCATAGGATTTTCTGCTTAACAATCTTAAGAAAGTTTCCCAATGCTCTACTTGACTTATGACCAAATTGAGACCTGAATTTCCATTACCAAATAGGGCAGTTGTTAAGTGAACCATGCCCAATTTATGATCTTTTTTTGCTGCAGTCATTAAATGAATCACCCAGTTGTTAAACAAATGTGACTTCCCCACTGATTTCGTTGAAAGTCAGCTGGGAAAATTGCAAATGGCATTCACATGACCCAGTATACTGCAACTGTCATAAATACATGCTAGTTGCCAAGCAGATGAATTTTGATCATGTGATCATGAGGATGCTGTGACAGTTGTAAGTGCAAGGACTAGCTATAAGTTGCTTTTTTTACAACACCATTGTAACTTCAAATGATCACTAAATAAATTGTCATAAGTGAAGGACTCCCTGTAGACTCCAATCTAGCATAGGAGTAAACAATTTTTTGATAACCAGGCCCTACATTCAACATTACAGTAAACTAGGGATGAAATGATACAGTTCTAGAAAATTGATGAGGCTGAGACACACGCAAGTCTATGAAGTTTTGTTTTAATTTTTGTATGAGTTTAATTAATTTTTTTAAGCCTGTCTTACACTGCAATTTCATGTTTCCATTTCAAAATTATAGACAACCATCAATTTTGGCAGCCATATTACTAAAACTGAATAGCTGAAGGTCAAGGCAGTCTCAGAGGGTAAATAAGTAGGTACAGGCCACAGATTTCTCACACTGATGCAATAGATCATCCCCTTAGTATTTCCTTTTAAAGGTTCTTTAAGACCACAAAGAAAAAAGGAACAGTGGAAAGAGGAAGCCTGAACTATGTGGGAGAATAAGGCTTGGGATAGAGAAAATTAGATTAATATCCAGTACAAAACTAAAATAAGGAATTGGTTTATTTAAGTCTGAGAAAGTTGAAAGTAAAAGTCCTGTAACATTTTGAAAAAAATGGTTTGTACTTGTTTAGAAGATGTCTTTTAACCTTCACACTCTACATTTATTGGGCTGTCTTGATTGTTCAAAAGTGATGACTATTAATTACTGTGTGTACTTTATGTATGTATATATATTTTATGAAACCCAGAAAAAATTAAATTGCTTTGAATAGAAATGCTAACTATGGGAGCTATATGGAAGGCAGAATCAATAAAAGTAGAACTATCCATCTTGGATGTTAAGAATGTAAGATAGCTAGAACATCAATGCTGTATAAGTCATCCTCTTGCACAGGAAACATGCTTGGTGAGATAAAAATAAAGGGCAAAAATTGCAATAAAGCAACCAGTCTGCAGGGTAGATTAGGAGAATGCAGAGTATTTAAAAGTGGAGTATCTCAAGAAGATAATATCACTAAGTGATATACACATACATACATACATACATACATACATACATACGGATGAACACATTGATCACATGTGTTGAAAAGAAGAAAAATGATGTTTTATGCTTATGTATTTTGTGTTCTTCAGCCCATCAGCTGCTTCCAATAGTGTTTTGATGTGGTTTTGCTGACTCACTTGAGGACTCAAGTGGGAGTAGACATGAACTCTTTGTACTGTTGGTATTTTAAAACATTTTCTATAGGAGAGGTCCCAGGAGAATAAATTGGGTCAGATTATTTTTATGCCCTGGTTGGTTTCACATGTGAAATTCAAACTCCACTGTCTTAAATTCCATTCAAGAGCTCTCTCCTCCCCCACCCCAAAATATGTGAGTGAGAATGATTTTTCTTTTTGTTGGAGATACTACAGTGCTGTTTCCATTTTCCTTGCCTCTGCATTCTACTGATGCTACTTTCTGAGATCTGCAGCACTGCCAGAACTGCAAGTGAACCAATAAGGAATACAAGTCATGGGGGGATGTTGCATATGATGATTTATTCCTCAGCCTTCAAGAGCCATTAGAGCTGTGCCAATCTGTCTATGATGCATTAAATCTGGTATAGATGGAAAATAAAATGTCAGTCTGGGTGTCGTCATATTCATGACATTTATCTATGTCCCAAACCATAGATAAATTTCTTCCAGCAGATCTACATAACTATCAAAGATGTGGTGGATAAGAGGGTTCCAGGTAGAAATCTGGAAGAGAACTCCTGAAAGGTGTATTGGTGAGATAGAGAGTCTGATCATCTTTTTACTAAAACAGTGCCTTTTATTTTAGGCCGGACAATTAATTCAGAAAGATAAGAACATAATAGAAATCCAAGAACCCATCTTCTTCTGTGTTCCTCTGTGTCCGTCGAAGGCAGGGATCCCCAACCCCCAGGCCATGGCCTGTTTGAAACCGGACCGCGTGAGTGATGGGCAAGTGTGTGTACAAAGCTCCACTCACGCAAGTAGTGAGCCATTACACTTGTGCACAAAGCTCTGCTCGTGCGAGCCGACAGCGCTTATGTGGAGGGCAAGGGTGTGATCACGCATGAAGCTCCATTCGCGCAAATAAATCTTTGCATGCAAGGACTTTCCACATGCAAATGGAGCTTCGCGTGTGAGCGCGAGCACCCTCTGCTCGCACAAGTGGAGTTTCACACGTGAGCACAATCTCCCTCCAGTCATGTGCAAAGCTCCATTTGCATGAGCAGAGGGTGCTTCTGTTCACACGTATGTGCCGTACACTCATACACCAACCCCGCGCCCTCAACCAAGATGGAAAGGTTGGAGACCACTGGTCTAAGGCATAAGTTCAGTTGCTCCAGGTTATATGAGTAATATTCTAAAACATACTGCTGTTAATACCAAAATTGATTTTTGATCCTCATGATTAATAGTTGTTAAATAATGTCTAATAATTTCAGCTCAATTTGTGTGTGTGTGTGTGTGTGTATGTATGTAAAATCTTCCAATTTGCTGATAGGAAATTCCATAATTTCAACTTTGCACTGCATGATGAAGTGCTTCCTTTATTTGCCCCCGATCTCGCCTGGTTTGAAGGATGAAAAACTCATCACTTCTCTTGACAATTTGTTTCCACTGCTCATATTTTTAAGGAAGGTTTTCCCTGACATTTCATTGGGAGCTTATTTCCTGTAACTTCAATCTATTTTCCCACCTTTTCCAAAGAACTCCTCTGCTAATGAAAATGGAAAATTGTTGTCTGCAACAGTTTAGTTTAGTATTTTACAGATGCCTATCTTTTAAATTATTAATACAAGCACTAATTCAAGATTCAACCTTCCGCTAAACTGCTGAGGAAGATGACATAGGGAGCCTTGATTGCCATTTCTGAGAGGTTTGATGCCTGAGTTAATTTGCAAGCATTCTAACTTCTCTTTTAAATCGAGGAAGAAGACTGCAGTTGAATACTCAAGGAAAAACATTGGTCTTCAGACATTGTATGGGAAGAGCATATACTACCGTATATACACTACTAATACACATTTTGTCACTATATTGCAGAAATTAACATGGAGGTTATAAATGGCCACTTCTGGGAGATTTGGTGCCTGAGGTAATTTGTAAGCATACAATTCCTTCTTTTAAATGAAGAGATTTTATAGAGGGGATAAATGAGTCAGTCCACATGACTAGACCTGACTTTGTCCATGGAAAGGGAAGGGCCTTCTAGGAAGGGCAAGTTCTCTTTTGCATGTCTTGAAAGACTTTTCCATAAATAGCGTCATGCTATTTGAAGAAGCAAATAGTATGATTTCATTGTGCACCCCAGTTGCTTGAGGCATGCTATGCTTTATGCAAAAGTTATTTGTAAAGTGCTCTGACCTTGAGATTATGTAAATTTATAATGCATACATACATACAAGTTTATGCATGTATGTTCTGTATCATGAAAAGGCTCGTTGTCTAACATGCCAGACTTCAAGGCAGGATTCAAACTTCTATGAGACATTCCAGATGACTACTGAATGATTTCAGTTTAATTGATAAATCCATAAAATAAAGGCTGGCCAAGCATCACATGCTGTTTGCCAGTTTATGACCCCAGAAGTAAATGAGGTAAGTAAATGGCCTATTTGCATCCAGGCCATGCAAGTCGAGCTGCACATGTACACCAGCCCGTCGCTCATGCAAGTTAAACTCTCCCTGCCCCTCCACAAAGCCGCCAAGTCACAAAGATTGGGGACCGCTGTCTGCCATTAATGGATGCTTTCCCCCCCCCTCCCTCCCCTGTGCAAGCCTCTAGCAAATCTGGAAGTCAAGATGGTGCCTCCGACCCCTAAACATTGCTCTTCCCTCTGCTTATGAAGATGTCCTTTTTTTCATTGAGAATGAAAAAGAAAGTTGCAGAACAGGCTACTTGGGCAAATTGAAGTTGTATTGTACAGTGATTAACTCAAGGAGTTAATGTTTTATCAATCCCAAAAAATCATTATCAGATTACTTCATTGGTGGCAGTTTCCCTCCTTTGGGTGATGACAGAATATGTGTTGACAGTACAAGATGTAAAACTGATATCTGCTACGTTAGATACAACGGTCATGTCCATTATTTCAGATGGGATGTCCAGACAGATACCTGGTTTGTTGCATACGAAGTCTTTTGAATCTGATTATATTAACTTGAGGTTTCACTGTACTTCTTTCAAAAACTAAGAATATCTCACCGTATCAATTTTACTAGGCCAATTCAGTAACTGCTAAGTCACTGTATCTTTGGAAGCATACCAAAAAGTCTGTTCATACTTCTCTGCCTGATGTGATCTCCTTCTAGAGATTAAAACACAGTATTGTAATATTAAGTTTATGGTAAGATTTACTTTTGGGAAGAATTATATATGATGATACATCTATGTTTAGCCATAGTATTCAGTGTTCAGTGTATATTCAGTGTTCTATTTATTTACTAAAGATTTTCAACTTTTTCATACTACAGAACAATTCACTAACTTTTAAAGACTTAAAGGTTTAGGCTAAGATTTGATGATTGAAAAAAGCTAAAATTTGATCATTAGTAAGCAGTTTATGAAAATATTAAAATTAAGGCCATAGCTGAGTTTCTTTTTCTTGTATTTTTAAAGTTCTAAGGAATATAAATTTAAAGTGTTAATAAACTCTAGTCAATGCTGTATAAATACCATTGAATCAAAATAATATAATGTATTACATATTTCTGTGTGTTTGTAATGGATGGATAGATGTATGAAGCTGCCATGACCACCCAATCTTTTAATTATCCTGGATCCCGATTTGGCAGTTTCTGTCTAGCTCAGGGGTGTCAAACTCGCATCGTCACAGCAGCAGCATGTGACGTATCAGGGCTTCCCCCCCCCCTTCGCTAAACTGGGCATGGGCTTGCCAGCGCATGACACATCCGATCCGTGGACCGCGAGTTTGACAGCCCTGGTCTAGCTAAGAGTTGAGTTGAGAAGGATGTAGGTAAATGGGGATGAGCATATGTCTTGTGTGAGAGAAAGAGCAAGTATGCTTGTAATTAGTAAAATTTTGCTGCCATTTAAATTTGTTTGGTCTCTGTGTATCCCAAAAGAACATGACATGCCTCAGTGATCATTTGAAAGTGATTTTAGTGTGTTCCTAATTATTTCCCAGCTGTTCACCAGGGCTATGTGTCTCATCTACTCTAGCTGCGCATATCTGGAAAAGCCAGGTAGAAAGCAAGATCTGTATGCCCCCCAAAACTTTGTGAGCATGACTATAAGCTGAAGCTGGAAATGTGTGTAATAGATTTGAATTGTTCTGGGGGGGAAGAACCTCTATATTATCTCTATATTTATATTATCCCTTTAGGAAATGAAAAGATGAATCTTAGCAAAATACTGCATGTATGAGTCAGGTCATTGAGATGAGTTGGGAATATTTTTCTGAATAATCTTAAATCTAAATTATTTGAATTTACTTTTTTCTGGGGTCTTGCCTTCCCGCTTAGGGAAATTGATTGTAATGTGTTGCATGAAACTTTATAAGGTTTCTCCTATTACATTTTTTTCACAGGATATTCTTTTAATTTTTTCCCAGAGCTGCATCCATGAAAACAAAATAATTTGCATTATGGTGATATTTTAAGGATGGAGATATCAGCTGGCTAATATGACACAAAAGTATCCTTTAGAATAGATGTTTAAGGGTTCATATGAATAATTGCTTGCATGTTTAGATTCGTTAGTTGAGTGGGTTGATAAGTGTATCCAATAAGTTGTAAGGATAGCTCTTATAGCATGTAACATCATTCTGTTTTATTCTTTTCCTCTGCTTTGATTACATCCTTCCATCAATCTGCTTTTTGCAAAGCTCTCACTTATCATATATTTTAGGCAATAAGCTTTATAGGCCACCATTATTTATGACAGTGATTGAGAAAAGCTGGTTGTTCATAGACAATTGTTATAATGTTTTCAAACTGTGTAGTCTTGTGGGATAACTGTTTCACTGTCATAAAAATTCAATACATTGGATTTATTTATATTGTTGCTATTTTTATTTCCATTTTTGTGTAAGCTTCACTGAATTTATCTGCAGGGCTGCCCTTTACAATCTGAAGACACGATAAGGAAGTGTGGCTTAAGGGTCCGTGTCTTTCTCATAACCTTTACAGCCTCCTACGTAAGTTAAAAAATAGTCAGATGGTCTGCAGCTGGAAATGGCCTACAAAATGGCACTAAGCCAGCCCCATTTCACAGTATCATTTTTTTAAAAGCCCTCTTGATGACTATCAAATGGCCTTTTTTCTCTTGAAAGAATACTTTTTTAGAACCTCTTCACAGATATTATCTTAATAAGCTGCTTCTGATTCTTTGCTTGAAAATTCCCACAAACTAAAGGATGGTTGCCATACATTCTAATTTAATTGGTGTTGGATGTAGTGCATAATTTTGCCTCATTCAAGATTTCAAACATACTGTAAATCCATTGAATTAATACCTGTCAGGGTAGAATACTGTCTCCCCTTATTTCAAAATGCCTCTTCTTTCAAAGGAGGGGAGATATTTTGTATGAATTGTCAGATTATGTTGTCAAATTCAGTTGTAATTTTAATAACAAGGCAGTCTCCAATACAGTGAATTTTGGTTCTCAGAAATATTTATATAGATTTCAGAAATATAGTTTTTAGAAATATTTATATAGATTATGTTTTTAAATAGAAAAGATTATTCATTCTATAGATCAGTGGACAAAAATTTAGCTGTTTAGAATCTTTACATTTTCTCCAAAGTACTTTGAAATTACTTGTTCTTACATCAATTCCTGTATGCCAAATTAATGATTGATTTGGATTACTGCAGTTCACTTTTCATGGGATTGGCCCTGAAGACAATCTGGAAGCTATCACTGGTACATGTAGTGCCTACTTGCTGGCTAATAGAAACCAGCATAACAGAATAACACAGATAATGTGGGAGCTGTTTTCATCCTCTCCAGTTATGTTTGAATGCTGCAGTTAAGGTCCTGGTCAGTACCTCTAAAATCATTTATCTAATTTGTACATAAATCTCACCCACTGGGGGTTAACAGTAGAATAGTGTCACCATATTTGAGTTGAACTAGTCCTATTTTATCTGGGTTGGTTGGTTGTCCAACTCCTAAATGACTCTGCGTGGCATACAATCTTCTTCTTCTTCTTCTTCTTCTTCTTCTTCTTCTTCTTCTTCTTCTTCTTCTTCTTCTTCTTCTTCTTCTTCT
>JANHFK010005472.1:52638-63144 GCA_036250565.1 Sibynophis collaris | reverse complement strand
ACGTGTAAACCGCCCTGGGTCCCAACAGGGAGAAGGGCGGTATAGAAATAAAATTTATTATTATTATTATTATTATTGTTCATGTACAAGTAGTTCTCGACTTACAACAGTTCATTCAGTGACCATTCAAAGTTACAAGGGCATTGAAAAAAGTGACTTGTGGCCATTTTTAACACTTACGACCGTTGCAGTACCCCCGTGATCACATGATCAAAATTTGGATGCTTAGCAACAATTCATATTTATGACAGTTGTGGTGTCCCAGGGTCATGTGATCATCTTTTGTGACTTTCTGACAAGCAAAGTCAATGGGGAAGCCAGATTCACTTAACAACCATGTTACTAACTTAACAGCTGCAGTGATTCACGGAACAGCTGTGGCAAGAAAGGCTGTAAAATGGGGCAAAGCTCACTTAACAACTGTCTCTCTTAATAACAGAAAATTTGGGCTCAATTGAGGTTATATGTTGAGGACCACCTATATTTCTAAAGTATTAAAGATAAGCTTTCACAGGAAGAAAAACAGGGAAAAGTTTACTCTGATATACAGTAGAAGGATATTCTTTTTGTTTTCCAGTCTATTTGTAATTGTGTTACCATCTCGCTGGAAAAAAATCATAATCATTTAGACTGGAATGGTGGCAGAGGAGGAAAAAAAAGGAATTAGATCAGAAGGATACACTTATCTATATTTTTCTTTCTTTCTCGCTTTCAATGAAAGCTGCTCGGTTCTAGTGACTTGGTTTGGTTCTTGCCATTTCTTTATGTCCAAAATTGTGCAATATTAAATTCTGGATAAATTGGAGGTTATTCTGATCCTGCGCAGAGATTTATACAAGTACAAAATAGCTGCAGCAGTGGAAAAGAAATCCAGGCGATTATTTCTTTCTTCTAATATACTATAGTTGAGGATGGATGCATCGACCGGCAACAAATTCAAACAATAAAAATGGTGGTGTATGGGTGAATACAATTCATTTTTAAGGTGAAAAATTCATTCCTATGGAATACGTTGACTTCTGCCAAAATTCTTTTTGTAAAAGGAAATTGGGTAAATTGGTTGTATTAGCTGTTAAAACACAGGACAACTTCCATTATCAAGTGTAGTATACTTCTGTTGGAAGAAATATCCATCTGGTTCAGTTCCAAGCAGGGAGAAAGACACTAAAACAATGGAGGCTGATTGGAAAGATGGTTTATTGATAAACAGGACCACACGGGTTTGAGGTCCTGGGCAGCTGACCACATGGGTCTGAGAGTGAGGGGTTTTTATACCCTCTCTTGGGCTTTGAACTTGAGCTTCCTGTTCCTGTGCAATTCTATTGGCTGTTGTAAGGGTCATAGCTAACCTTTTTAGGTTGTCTGAGTTAAGTTTGGTTGAAGCCTGGACTTTTTTGAGATGATGTAATGAGGAGGCTTGTGTCCTGAAAGGGTGTTGGGCAATTCCTATTGTGTCTTAATGGTTTTCATGGTTTGGATCTTGAGTGAGGACTGATCCTACCATTCTATCTAATTCTGCCTTGGTCTTGAATGGATTACCAAATTTGCATTTCTAAAAGATGGCCTCAGCTTAGTATCTGCTTTGAGGTCAGAGAACTATGGCTCTGAGTTTCTGTCTCCCTTTAAGATTTTTATTTCTTTTTTAGGGGAAATATAATATTCTGCCTTCTTAATAGTTCTCAGAATATTTCATTTTTCTAGGAGAGGGGTGGGTGCAGGGGTGATATTCACTTACCTTCACTACCAGTTCGCAAAATTGAAGATGCACGTGAGGAGCGTAAAAAACAGGACGTGATGACATCCGGGTGGGTGGGCAGAGCCTCCCACAGCGGCCGCTACCGGTTCGCCCAAACTGCATAGAACCAGCTGAATACCACCACTGAGTGGATGCTAATTTTCTACACTTCTGAGTATGAGTTCCTAGAAACAAGTGGCCATGATGTTCGTGTTATGCTGGGAACTTTCAAAGGCATCTAACTGACCAACCTACTGGTGGAAACATAATGCTAGATAGATCCTGGCTTTACCTATGACAGCAGTTCTTATGTTTTCATTTTAAACTATCACACTGTAAGTGCTCTCTATGAAGAATCTGTGTATGTTCTCGTTGCTTTTAATCGTCTGATAGTTCCAAAGCAAATGTTGTGCCTCAGGTATCCTCAAATGAAATACTGTCCTAGTTCACAATGGAGAATGAATTAGCAACGTAATGTATAATAAAGCTAGTACCTGCACAAATGTGATTATTGAAAAAGCAATGGTTTTAGTTTAAAGGACCATTCTACACATTGATTAGGGCAGCATTGCACCCAATGTGTTTCTTCTCCTCAATCTATCCATTAGAGGCTTGTGCATTTGGATTTCTCCAAAGTATTGTATGGTGTGTGTGCATAAATGTGTATTTCAAGTTAATCTAGTACAGGATTGTCAAACTCAGGCATCCGAACTGCAGGGTGCTTAGATCTGGCCCATGGGGCCGCCCAAGAAACGGCAAAGGACCGGCCCACAGTACCTCTGCCAGAGAAAATGGAGCTCGGGAGCCTATTTTCACTGGCAGAGTGCTTGGGCCATCAAAGGCACCCCCTACATGAGTGTCATTGAGCTGGCCATGACCACACTGGCCATGCCCCCACCAAGGTCAAACACAACCCTGATGCGACCCTCAATGTAATCAAGTTTGACACCCCTAATCTAGTAGGAGCAAAATTGACTTTTTTTAGGACTCCAAAATTGACTCCTTCCTAAAATTTTAGGAAAAAGGCAATGGGCAGATACTTGTACACTGTTGCCAAGTAAACAGCACATCACCTACAGCCATAAAGAAATGATAGGAGATTTTACCTAGTAGAACCAGGTGCAAGATTATTGAGACAAAAGTGTCGGTCTGAATGGGCTGACCTCCCTTAATTCAAAATCTGAGAATGTTTTCTTCTGCCAGCTTTTACCAATAGAAAGGGAGTTCCTATACTTAATAATAGGTTCAGGAGATACAGCTGCCTATTTTTGTTGTGGCTGCATTATCACATTTCAACTATCTCTAATAAAAGTGCAGGGAAAATATTATGTCCTCTCCCTTGAGAACATGCTATATTCTTGGCGGTTCTCTTGTTGTATTGATTTTTGTTGTCTTGAGTTTTTTTTTTAAAGCATGTCTTTGTATTTTATTTTGGAAACTTTATTTGTGAGAAATTCCAACCAACTCTTATTTTCCTGCAAAAACTTCATTTTCCTGATATTAAGGCTGATTCCCACAAATTGTGGGAACGCTTGTTGTTGTTGTTGTTGTTTTTTTAACAGAAGATGCTTCTTTGATTTCCATTAACTAAAGAGTAGAGGCTACTGGGGGGGAAAACTTGAGCTCTAAGGAATAATGTTCCTGAAGGAAAACTGCAGTCGACAGTAAAAGAAAAATTAAGCAAAATTTTAAAACTCTTAATATTGTGGAAGAGAAGGAAATTGTGAAAGGAAATATTGAACCTGCTCAGCTTTCTGAAGACACCTGCAAAAATTAAAGCATTTTGATTATCATGGAGAATTACAATGTACTAATAGTACTTGGAGAAGGATCATTTGGAGTCCTCTTAGTCCAGCATAAAAGCACAAGACAGAAATATGCAGTGAAATAGATAAAAAGTCCCAAGTCTGTCTTCAATATAGAAAAGACCTGGAATGAATCTATCATATTGGCTAAAACGAATCATTCAAATATTGTGATGTATGCAGTCTCTTTTGAAGCTGATGGACTTTCATATATAGTGATGCAGTGGTGAAATCCAATTTTTTTTACTACCGGTTCTGTGGGCATGGCTTGGTAGGCACGGCAGGGGAAAGATACTGCAAAATCCCCATTCCCACTCCACTCTGGGGCCAGCCAGAGGTGGCATTTGCCAGTTCTCTGAACTGCTCCAAATTTCCACTACCGGTTCTCCAGAACCTGTCAGAACCTGCTGGATTTCACCCCTGTAGTGATGGAATATTGTGGTGGCAGAGATCTCCTACAAAAGTGTTGGAATACATTATTAGAATGTATTTTTGTGCAATAACTGCAGTAGTATTCAGCTAATAGATGGCAATGTTTACAAGTTTGGATCTATGGTATATACTGTATGTTCTTTTGTTTTAAGTAAAGTTTCCTGTTTCCTGTAAGTTAAACAGTTAAGCAGTAAAGCACATGGTGACTGTACTCTTTGTTTGATCTGTGATGCTATATATAAACAGAATTTCTGAGGAAAAGATTAAATTTCAGAAGGAGAAATTGTTTCCTGAAAATACAATACTTAAATGATTTGCACAAATGTGTTTGGGTGTAAATTATATTTATAAGAAATATACATTGCATAGAGACATAAAATGTATTTCTCAAATTGGAAAAATAAAACTGGAAGACTTTGGATCTGTAGTTCTTCTTAAATGTCCCATGGCATAAGCCATTTGTAGGAACCTCTTACTATGTGCCTCCAGAAATTTGGGAGAATATACCATACAGCAATAAAAGTGATATTTGGTCTCTGGGATGTGTTTTATATGAGCTGTCCACCTTAAAACATCCATTTCAGGCTAAGATTTGGAAACATCTTGCATTTAAGATATATAAAGTATACTACAATCCACTTTCATCACACTATAGCTATGAACTTCACAATTTGATAAAGCAGATGTTCAAGGTGAATCCCAACTACTGTCCGTCAGCTGGTACAATTCTTGCAAGAAAGTGCCTGGCAAAATATATTAGACAATTTTCATTACCAGAGGAGGATGGTACATATGCAGGAAGTAAGAATAGAAACAAAAGCCATCTCCAAGAGTGTCAATGAAATGGAACTGAAGAAAATAAGTGTGGATCAAAAAGAACTTCATAGATGGGGAAAAGGAAGATCCAGCCCAGTGATCAAAATGTTAGAAAATGCGCCTTGTTTTTAGAAAAACATATAGAAATGAATACTTGATTGCAAAGAAAATGTATTAATGGATATTCCCATGAGAAGGTTTGACTCTGCATTTTTTTCTGTTTCTGGCGTACATAACAGTGATCTGGGGAGTTCCAACAGGGAGTTAATACGGGGATGTGGAGGGAAAATTGCCCACCATCTTTCTTTGGCCAGAGTTTCAAACAAAGCATTCTTTACAATACTGCTTACAAAAGCATAAGCAGTTCCTGCTGACACTTAAAAGGGGAAGGGGGGAAAATAGCATAATGCACTTCAATGAACCTTGATGCTCTTAAGTTAATTTAGTTGCAGCCAAAATGAAGGCAGAAGGGCAGGAATCTGTTGTTGTTGTTTTTTGTAAGTATTCATACAAGGCAGTGCCACAAAAAGCTTTCTAGAATAAAAATAAAAGTACCGTATTCTGAAAAAAGAGAACTGCTTTATTCAGAAAGGGACCTCTACTTTTAGCAGAGGGGTCCACTGTATCCAACAGACTCCATGGCTTACAGTAGGGTCTCCAATAATTTGAATCCAATGCAGGCCACCCTGTATCATACAGCATGTCCAAGCTTTGAGTTGTTCTAATTCTTCAGAACAATTTCATTAAAAAAAACCCACAAAAATATTTGGAAATTTTCTTTAAAACAAACAAAGGTTAATTTTTGATCTTTTTATAATAACTTTATTGGAATGTCAAACAAAGAAAATAAAAATTAACAGAAATGTATGTTTACAATAAAATAAATAAATAAGGGGACAAAGCCAAAGTTCAAAGAAAAAAAGGAAGAAAAAAGAGCATACAGAAGTAGCTATAAAATACAAAATAGCCTCTTGCTCTACAGTTCACAATAGAAGCTTTCACTTTCCACCATTTTTCCTAGTCATCAAAACCATGTCATAAATTCATTATTTTCTGTTTCACACAAAAAATTCAAAGGGGGTTTCTCAATCAGCATGAAACCTAAGTTAATGTCTTTTCTCAAATCAAATTTAACTATCTCAGCAAGTTCTACCATCCATTCCTCCATTGTGGGTAGTATCAGATCTTTTAACTGTTTTGTTTCAAATTAAGCAAAAGTTTATATATTTTACCATAAAAATGTTCTTTGTTAGTATACAATTCTGTTTCAAAATCAGTCTTACAATCTTTAAAACTAAACATTTTTAAACTACTTGAAATCTTTCTAGTAATTGTACGTAGGAAATCAAGAATATCCTTCTAATGTCAAATCTTCTCTTGATTTCATTTTACATTATCTTTGAGAAAATTCTAGTAAGTCACCATAAGTTAACCATTTAAGTTTAGTTATCATTTCCCTTCTATAATACACTTCTTGTACTAAAAGCCACAAAGGTATTTTTGAACATAACCTAACTTTATATATCTATTCCATATTCTCAATATGGGGCATCTGACAAGATGGTTTTTAAAATCTGCATTGACCTTTGCTTTATTGTATCATAAATAACCATGTAACACAAAATTTCAGATCATGTCCTTTCAACTCCAATCATCTTCTTTTTTTAGCATTGCTTATTATGAAGCTTGATTATTATTATTTTGTTTGGAATGATCAGAACAGATACTCAACTGAATGGAGATATGAAGAATGGTATCTGCTTTTATCTAACAAAGAACTTGGGTTCCAACACATAAACAGATTAGCAAAAGCACCTCCCGCTCCTAATATTCCAGCCAGAAACAAACAGGACTGGATATTGCCTTCATTTGGGGCTTTTTTTAAAATGCCAACTGTCTTGGGTATATGGAAGAGCTGGACCGTAACTGATTATATTGATCTGAGATGCCTCAAATCAATGAAAAAAGAATGAAAAGGAATGAAAAAGGATCGAAGAATCTCGCCTCAGCTTGAAAACTGGTAAATGGGTAGATTTTAAAGAAACATAATGGAATACATTTAGAATCCATATGGGCCTCTGTCAAAAGCCATTAATGCAATTCAAAGTATAGTTAGGTACAGAAAGTCAAAGTATTTCCCATAGTATACAAGATGCTAAGACCTGGAGGGACTTTGAGTGGACTGATGCAGTGGTGAAATTCAATTTTTTTTAACTATTGGTTCTGTGGGCGTGGCTTTGTGGGCATGGTGTGGCTTTGTGGGTGTGGCTTTGTGGGCGTGTCAGGGGAAGGATACTGCAAAATCTCCACTCCACTGTGGCCAACTAGAGGGGGTATTTGCTGTTTCTCCGAACTACTCAAAATTTCCGGTACCCGTTCTCCAGAACCTGTCTGAACATGCTGAATTTCACTCCTGGACTGATGGCAGAAAAGATTCATTCTTTTTCCAATCTGATCTTCTCCAGATAAAGTTTGGATTAAATTCTTCTCACAGAGACTGTAAATTCTAGCCTCTTTTAGGCATGAAAGTCAGCTGAGTTTCTTTGGGCCAGTCACTGCTATCAGTCCAATCCAGGTGTGTTGTTGTTGGGAGAACATAAGAATGAATGTTAGGTATAAATGTCTTGAATTATATGCTGAAATCCCTTTTTAACATAGATAATGTTAAAAAAAAATGATAGGATGATGATGATGGAAAAAATCATCATCCTTGACTATGCTGCCCTACTGTGGTGCAGATGTTCCTGGGAGGGATGAGCAAAATGCATCCCAGTTTTATGACAAGAATGTATGCTTCCAGTAGGGTCACCCAAGGCATGAAAGTCATCCCAGCTGCCAATGATAACAAACAGGCATTTATATCAGCTTGTAGCGATATAGGAAGATGCTGCAGGCAGACTTACCACTTTTGTAACAACAGCAAAGGCATCATTTCACAGTGCAGAAGAAGACAACGGTAAACCACTCTATTGTGCCCCAAGACCTTAATATATAAGATAAAATGTATAAAAGATGTATAAGATAAAATGATTGATGATATAGTGGTAAATGAAGTGGCCCTCGGGTCAGATGGCATTCAATATGCTACAGAGGAAAAACTGAGGATCTTTCAAATTACTAATGGTGTTTATGATGCAGGCTAGAATAGAGCCTTCGGATTCTCTAGTTGCTGATACTGCTATGCAAAGGAAAAGAAAATTCAAACCTGCAAAGAAAGATTACATTGGGAACATGGAACACAAGGAGCATGACCGTAAGAAAGCTCATCAGAGTGAAAGATGAAATGAATCAACTACAAGTTGACATCTTAGGCATCAGTGAATTGAGATGGACTGGGATCGGGCACTTCAGTCAGAATATCATATTGTTTTACTCCTCAGAACACACAAAACAGAGAAGGGATGGCATTGCTTTCATAGCCAGGAAGGATGTAACAAAGACAATGCACAATCCAGTCAGTGACCGAGTAACATCAATTAGACTTTGTGGGCAACCCTTTAATCTGAAAGTTGTCCAAGTTCATGTTCCAATCACTGATGCAGCAAAAAAAAAGAAGGCTTACTAGTTTTATGATCAAACTCAATCTGGAATCAACGTGCAAGCAAAATGTGTTGCTTGTGCTGGGAGAGTGGAATACTCCAAGTCAGAAATATTAAGGAGAAAAATGGAGTTGGATAGGAAATAGAAATGAAGCAACAGAATGACTTATTATTATCTTCCAACCCAATGGTTTTGTTGTTGCTAACAATCTTAACAACATCTCTAAACATGGATATCACCAGATGGAGTACACAAAATCAAATTGATATATTATTTTCAAGGAAAACATCAGGAATCACTTTGAAGTCTTGAACTTCATTCATAGGAACCAGAGGAGTTGCAGAATGAATAAAAGATGTTGATAATGATTAATATGAAAATGGTCCACTGAAGACCAAGAAACAGAAGAATATTAAAAACCACACTCATATTCTTCTAATCCAGGCTCCCTGGGTATGTACACACAGATTGCGTTACGCTGAGGTTTCTGATAGCTGAAAATGCAAATGGTCTGGAACTTCTTGTAATGAAAGTCAGGGAGCATAGTGGGAAAAAAAATGTGATTAAGGTTAAATACAAAGAAGACCAAACTAATGAAAACAGATACAGAAAACAGCCTTAGAACTGCCAATAAAGATACTGAAGTGATAGAAAGCTTGTGCCTTTCAGGACCAACTGTCAACAGTAAAGAGACCAGCAATCAAGAAGTATGCATGAGTAGCAATGAAGCATTTGTAAAAGATATTCAGATACCAGGATGTGTCTATGTCTACAGAGATCAGACTTACACAGACAAGATTTTCCCTGGGAATTCTATGGAAGCAAAAGTTGAACTCTGGAGAAACAGGATAGAAATAGCATTGATGCTTTTCAATATTAGAGTTGGGAAAGACCGCTGAACCTCCCATCAATGGACAACAAAACAAATTAATCCTAAAACGAATCAATCCAGAATTCTCTCTTGCTCAAATTATCATATTTTGGATATTATGTTATTTGGTTACATTATGTTATTATAACTTATCGAGAGAGCTATCTTCATTGTGGACTGGACTAAATTATAGTGGTAATGCATGCACTGTTGGAAGACCTGAAGAGTAGGGATAAGGAATTGGACAAGACACAAATTGACATAAACCTGATGGAACATAATCAGTCAATCAATAATCAATTAATCAATCGAATCATCCTTGAACACAGCACATTTTCTGGACTACCAGAGAATTATAATCTAGAAGACATCAGATTGTGCGATATTACCCTACAAATTCTGAAGCTATAAAAGTGCGAAAAATCTTACCTTCAGAAAGAATGCAAAGAAGAGATTATTTATTTATTTATGGGGGAGAAATATTCACAAAAATAAGGGAGCAAACGGAAACTGATGCAAAACGGTATATTTTATTGGCATGCACAACCACAGTGCTGCCTGGACCCTGTGCTAAAGGAACAGAGAAGAGAGTCACAAAGCCCACCAGATTACACAGTCTAGACCCTTTAAAAAAGATACAAAGGACATACAAGAGTTTAAATTACAGTATAACATGACCTTTATTACCGACAAGAAGGATCTGATAACATGGGGTGACTGAATATATGCTGATCTGGTGTTCTACATTCTGGTTCTTCCAAGCAGACTTCCTTTCTACTGATATTGGCACCTTCTAACAAAAACAATGCCTTTTATTGCACCCATAAATTGAGTGTCTTCAGGTCACAGAAAAAGCAACCTGGTATTTGTTATCTGTCTCTGTTTATTCCAGGATCATTAAGCAGTTTCAGTTTATCTTTTTATCAGCATCCATACATATTTTTCAAATTATTTAACAAAAATAAAGTGAAGATAAATATAAAATAAATACAAAATATAAAAATAAAGCGAAGACTTGAGATGGCATCATATCATGATCACAATTGTGCACTGGAAATATAACTTTTATTTAGAGACCTGGGATATCCGGATAGGTTGCTATGAACTATTTGTGCAGAGAAATTATTTGAAAACTCACCCTACATTTTTTTTGTTTTTTGCTGTTGGAATAGAGCTATAGTTCCCCTCTTTTACTGTTTAAGGGACAAGCGGGACAGTCTCCCAATCATTAAAAATCTTAAAGAAGTATATGATGAGGTAGCTCAGCAGGTAGCACTACCTGGCTGACCGTGTCTAGTCCTGGTTTG
>JANHFK010005471.1:30501-44191 GCA_036250565.1 Sibynophis collaris | reverse complement strand
CGCAGGTTGGAGACTGGTCGATAGTTGTTTAAAACGGCTGGATCCAATGACGGCTTCTTCAGGAGGGGTCTCACCACTGCCTCTTTCAGATAGGGATTTTTCCATTCCTCTTTTACTTTTATAAGTACTTACTTATGAGCAATCATAATGCAAAATCCCTATTCCCAACTCACCCTAGAGCAGGGGTTTGGGGCCCTTCCAGCCTCCTGCACCACCCTGGAAACCCAAACAAGGCTCAGGGGAACATGTGATGCCCCCGGTGCCCTATTTTGGGCCTGGACAGCCTCCTGCACCACCCTGGAAGCCAAAATGGAGTGCACGGGGGGACTATTGGGAGGGGCAGGATGGGCGGGGCCAGCCAGAGGTGGGATTAGCCAGTTAACCAAACTGGGCAAAAAGTTAACAACCGGTTAGCCCGAACTAGTGCTAACTGGCTGAATCCCACCTCTGATCATAATGGTTTATTAATTTGGTGAAGTTATATAGCTGTTCATTTAACACACTTGCGTCTGGGCATATTGCAGTGTTAAAAATAATACCAAAATAAAATTCATAGCATCCAGAAAAGGGTCAGAAAACCCAATATTTTATACTGCTAGACAATGGACTTTGCCATAGGGCCATATCTTTAGGGCTTTATGGAATACCAACAGAATGGGACCAAGCTGATATCTGGAGTAATGGCATGCAGAGGATTGATGCCATGACAGAAATGTTGGTTCTCTTGCTCCCCCCTCTCAGCCAACACACCTTAGCTCATGGGACTCAAAGTATGTCCCTTCTACCAGAACAGATGAACAGGTAACCAGGCCAGGAAGAAATAACTGGAAAGACATACTCTCATAAGTAACCAAGCCCCAAGCCATGAAGGGTTTTAAAGATGGCAATCAACAACTTGAATTTGCACCCAGATGCACACTGATAACTATTGCAGCTCATCAAGAGTGACGTCACAAGTACCAGCTCTGCTAACTACTTACACCAGCACATTCTACATCAACTGAAGTTTCTGAATGCTCTTCAAGAGCATCCCGGTAGTAGTCCAATACAGAGATCTTATAGAAGTCACTAAGACATAACACAAGTACAGCCTCCCGACCAAGAACTAGGAAAACTGATGCACAATCCAAAGCTAGCCACAGCTGCCACCTTAAGGAGCTATGAATCCAGGTTTATAGCAATTATAATCAAAAAGACTCAGAGAACTGAGAAAGAAAATCTGAGCTATATTCAACCCCAGACTGCCCACCCTATAGTACCATTTCTACCATTCACTAGAATAGCTTTAGAATCAATGTCAGACAATAATAAGAATCATGTATCAAATCAATTCTTTATTATGGTCAAAGACTAGTATAGGACAATCATATAATATCTTTCATAAGACTTTGATTTCCACCTTTGTAATGGATTATATTATTTAGGGGGGAAATGTACTGAAGTCAAGCATCTGTGGTAGTATGAAACAAATTTCAGAGCTATATGTTTTCAAGCTTAATTAACTTCCTGAGATATTATTTCAAAAGCAGGTAAATACATTCAAGAACTTGCAATAAAATATTCATATTAGAAAGAGAAATAGCCTTAGCATTGCCAGTGCCCATGGATCTGTGGACAAGGATTCAACATATTTCATTATCTTTTTGAAAGTATGTGTTAGCATTTCATCAATTGATCAGCCAAAATTCTACTTCTGGGAATAATTGCTATTGTTCTCCATACATATGTATAAGCTATAATTTTGACATGACAAAAATTATATACATGTATCTGCCTTCTCTTTGAAAAAAAAGTCACTAAAGTTTTTCCGGTGCTTTATATTCAGACTGAGCAAAGTTCAGCACTAAACATCTGTAAAATCTACTGCTCCTTTATCAGTCTTTGAAAAGGACATCCAGGAACAAACATAGTTCTGGGGCAGGGTTGGGTTTTACTTACCTTCCCTACCGGCTTGCAAAGGGAGTGCTTGTGCACGGAGCTTTTGCGCATGCGCAGAGCGTCCGTGATGATGTCCAGGCAGGTGGGCGGAGCCTCCCACCGCCGCTACTAGCGGTTTGCAAGATCCAGTCCGAACTGGTAAGAATCCACCACTGATGGTCTCCCACTTTTTGTCCTAGTGTCTTTATCTACAATACGAAACTGGCTCATCAAATGGCACAGCATCTACAAATATCTTTTCTACAATCTACAAATAACTCGTAAATATCTTGGACAATAACCTATATAAGGTTTATATCAATTCTATTTTTTAATATATCGCTATTATTCCTACATAAATCTCTAGAAATCTTCTCCCAGCATTCCCTCACTTCACTTTACAAAATCAATACAATGTTTAATTTTTTACAAAATGACTCAGAATTTTCTTTTCATCTTTTAATGTTAAACATTCCTTGACTTTGATTATATTACTTGGAATTAATTTTTTTCTCTGTACACATTATATAATATCTTTTTTGTATCTTTCCTTTTTGCAGCAATCATTCTCTTGTATTCATTTTTATTCTGATCCAGAGCCTTGTCCATTTAATAATTGTAATCAGGATTACTTTTATTACCATAACTCCACATACTTTTGTGGGACTATTAACATAATTTTCATTGAATTCCAAGCAATATCTACATTTTCTTTAGTTCAATCTCCATTCATTGTGTTATGTTATTTTTTTTTCACTTTTTCATCAGTACTCATAGTTTCTTCTCTTGTAGATATTCTACTTTCACTTTTTTCCTTTTTATTTCATTTCATATCTCATTTCTTTCATATTCTTTCAATTTTATGCAAGATCACTTCTTGATATAACCATGAAGGGTTTGTCCCACGTCTCATCACCTTTGTTTTCTTCACTATCAATTCTTCTTCATAAGTGATCACAATGTTTGTAGATTTATTTTTATGTTTTTCCCAAGTATACTTAGGAGTATACATGCTTAAATCACACATCTGAAAGGAGCAAATCTTTACCTAAGCAGATAGTCACCAAAAGCCACTTTCTCATTTATTTGGGGTTTCTGAATATTCAAATCACTTTTTATATTCTAGTTCCTTTTTTAACCTAAATCTTCAATTCCATACATCAACATTTCACAAGAGCAATTCATCTTCATTCAAATCTATTACATCTTTTTTTTTCTTTCATTCATTGATTCATACTATCCAACTTTTATTATCCTTACATTCTATGTTACAATTCCTTCTGCTGCAGTCATTAACTGACTAATGTTTTGGGTGCTTTTTTTAATAAGGTAAAGAAAGAATAGTCTTGGCTACCAATCTACTTGTACCATATCACCTGCAGAACTATTTGCTATTATTAAGGTTATATAATATAATATTATTATATTGGTCAATTTGGGTATAATATGACAAGTTTACCACAATCTCAATCAAATGTCAGTTTTATCTTTTATCAGCTTTCAATGAAAGCTGGGATCTCTAATCAAAATTAGGAATGAAATATTAACAAGTAAATAATTCTTTATATCTATCACCTAGGTTCATATAAAATATTAATGGTTTGTTGAATAAACCACACTAAATCATATATTCTCCAATTTCACTGGATTTCTTCAAATGCATAAGAATACAGCAGAATCAAAGAAATATAAACTTTCAAGAAGAAATGGCATAAGCAACTTTGGATCATCTACTTAAATGAGGAAATGTTTCTCGAATTTGACACAAAATTTCTTAGGATATCAAGAAACGGTATGCCCAAGTAAAGTTTGTTGCAGAAGATACTGGCATAATGAGTTGTAGACAGCAACAACTATTGCGCTACGTGCTGGCAAAAGAAGACAAGTAATTTGCCCTTTTGAATTCTCAGTACAGTATTATGACTATTTGGTTCCAAGCAGTAAATAGTGTTAGACATATAGTTTCAGGAAATAATTTCAGAAATACATAAGAAATCAAGAGACGATGATTCTATCCTGACAAAACATATTTCCACTAAATTAGAATTCTTTTACTTAAATACAGAGTTCAGTTCCTCTTGCTTTATCCTGTGATGTCTTTTCTCTATTATAGGCATATTCTGTTTTAAAAAACAGAATTAGGCAAGAGCATACTGTGGTGACTGTAACTATAAATATAGGCTTTATTTTATGCTTCAAACCTATATTTCAGAAAGCACAGCTAAACACAGAATTTACAATATTTTCAGACAACGTAACTGTCAATTTGTCAGTGTCGTTTCAAAAATAGCTTTAAATAGTTTTAAGAAGAAATCTTATCAGTTCTGTTCACTCAGGTCCCCAAAGATTCAAGGGTTAGAACTGCTGCATATTTCAAATTCATAACTATGATCTAAGGTCACAAGTAAAGTTGCCCTTTTTTCTGAGATGAAGGATAGAATTATTTCATTGCTGTTATAGTTAGTGCAAAAACTGTGGGGGTCTGGAGGCAGAACATTGTTTTACAAATCTCTTATTGGATAGTTGGAGAGAGAAATGATTGGCCCTAGTGTGCACTGCCTGTTCCCAAGATTCTGAGGTGAACAAAAATGAAGATAATTTAAGATCAGATTTATACTGATTTGTGAGGCATTGGTGGGTTGAAATAGAGTGAAAACTGCACCTTGTGGAACAACTCTTCTTTTAAGACTTAGTTTCCAGTTTCTAAATAAATTTCATTGCCCGTATTTTGAAGCTGTTCCAGTTTCTAGTTCTACTGCATCACAACTCTATTTGGAGATTGATAATATTCAGAATATGCAAAACCTCTCCAATTTTATAGGAAAGCAGAAACAGTAAGAAACAGAAGGCAGCCCTACAAATATTTAATCTGAGACACGAAAGGCTTTATAGATACCATCAATCTCTTGATAATGCTATGACGTTTAATGCCTCTCCAATTATTTTGTTAGCATTAAATTTGGGAATAATTTCCAGGAAGCTGCAAGTTTCTAGCTAAATTTTATTTTCATATATATAAAATAAATCACATACATATATACAGATGTATATATGTAGAATATAGATTATTTCTGTATATTCTTCACACTAATTAAAATTTCACAATACTGAACTATTAATAGCTATACATCAAGAATATGCTTGTCAAAATGATACAAGAGGCATATTTGTATAGGTAACTTAACTAAGATGTTATGCTTAAATACTTTACTTTTCTTAAATTGTCTTATTCATAATCATTTTCCTTAAAACTCTGTGAAATTATGTAATTGGTGAGAGATGAGAGCACAATTCGATGTAGAGAGACAATTCAAGAACACGTCTGTCCTAACCGACTGAGTCTGAAAGCTGGAGAGCAAAGAGGAAGAGGTGGAGCTTAACAACTGCAACTCAGTCCAATTGACAGACGGAGTTAACACCCATGTCTGGCTGCTGGTCCCACTTCACTGGAGAACTAATAAAGATAACATAAATATTATAGACATATATATTGCCTTTATACACAAACAATCTAAACATTTCTCTCTGTATTTTTGGCTTTCTTTTATTCTAATGAAATTAAATATATTAAATAGATATACTAAAATCTGTAATTATACAGTTACAGAATTAATAATTAGCACTGACTATTCTTTATGTATTCCTATACCTGTAGTAAGGAGGATAATTATATTGAAGGAATTATAACAAATAGAAACTAAGTAATCTATGTGAAGTATTATGAACAACCAGATGCAGATACCTAAATTCATATAGACAAGGACACTTAAATATATAAATTCATCAGCACACAATTACTTTAGATTTTAAAACACATAAACAGGTCTCCCAACATGACTCCACAGCTTCTGGAACATTTAATGCTTTTAGAAATTATACTGGCAGCCCTCTTGCCATTTTCTAGGCTGAAATCTCTTATCCATTGTCTAGCCATATATTTTGTCCTAAGCCAAAACCCAGGTAAGTATCAGCAGGAGAGGGCAGCAGACGCTGTCTAAAATGCTATTCTATACATTTTTAAAAAATATGCATTACTACAAGATTAATTGACAGTAGACTGCAAGATTTGGCGTCACATTTCCTTATACTTGCATATTACTCTTTCAAGTATTTTATCAATTGTTTCAGCTAACAAAGGTATCTAGATACAGTGCCAATACTGAATATTAGCAGTTTTATTTAAGTTAACTGTCTTTCATCAGACATTTTTAAGTATTTGCCCTTCAATTAAGCTCTTAATTGGCACAATTTTACACATCAATTTGCATAACAAATTATGCTATATCAGAAAAGGCCATTTCAGTAGGTTAAACTGGCATTAAGAAAATATTATTAATCTCTCCATCCATCTGACGCATATCCTTTTATTTGTATAATTTAATACTTCTGTCTTTAATTTTTTCCACAATAATCTGTGAAGTGGGTTATGGTTAAGAATGAGAGACTATCCCATGTTGTTCAGCTGGGTTCCATGCCTAAGAGAGGATTAGGACTTATCAAAGATAGCCAGAATGTTGTTGAAAAGAAAAAGAACTACTTGAGCCATCATGTCTTAAAATACAATATCTTGACAAATGTATCTAGAAATACACATCCAGAGCTATCATTAAACAAAGCAATGAAAATCTCATAATAAAGTCATATAAAACAACTTCATTTTGGTAAGAACCATGATCAGGGTCAATTGGACGAAATCTATATTAGAAAATCTGCATGCCTTCATTGGAATTAAAGCATCACTTTAAATATTTTAAATTTTAAATACATTCCAAAGAATGTACAGTATTATATGTATCTCTTTCAGGGTATACAAATTGACAACATCATATAAAAATAAGTGTTATTAACAATAAAACAGTATTCTTTTGACTTCTGCAGAAATAATAGAATTTACTATAAAGGCTGAAAATGCCACTTAATTTTGCAAGTCCAAATATATGTGATATATGTTTTGTTACATTCATGTTCCAAAATTAGTAGTTGGTACAAAAAATAATAATCTGTGAAATAGTTGAAACATGTGATCTGCCCATTAAGTAGTCAAGACTGTAATAAGTCTGTTAATTAATAACTTAGCTGACCCTTGCTAGAATAGTCAGCTGTACATTTTTCAAATGTCTCTTAAATACTAATAGCTAGAGTCAACCTTAAAATAATTATTTATTGGTAAACATATTCATTTAGGTAAATATTTACTCTGACGATTAAAAGAGAGCCAGTTTGATGTAGTGGTAAAATTGGTAGACCTGGAATTCTAGTCCCACCTTATGCACAAACCCAGCTGGGTGACCTTAGCACAGTTGGTCTTTCTCAGTCCTACAAAAGAGGCAAAATGGCAAATCACTTCTGAAAAGCCTTGCCAAGAAAATTTTAGCTTAGTCCATGCTGTTGCCAGAAATCAACATTGAGTCAAAGACACCCTCAAAAAGGATAGGGATTAAAGTCTTTTTAAGGCAGATCAGAACTGATACTCATATTCAGGTTATGCAGATATTCCTATTACTAGATAGTTTCTATTTATACCAAATGTCAAAATTGTTAATCTTAAAATCTAGCCAACTTTTAAATAACCATTTTACCCACAATCATTCAAAAAACAGAAGAGGCAAAAACATGCTTGCTATATTTATTGACAAAAGAAATTAAGAATATAATCAGCAATTGTGTTTCTTTTGTTTCATAAGCCATGTAAAAACCACAGGTTATGCTCCACGTGACAAATAAATTAACCATGTCAAAAAGTTTCCAGAAAGTGCTATTTAACTAGCATATCTGAAAGCACAATAGTCAATATGTATTTCAGTACAATAAATCAATCTATTAAATTTTTTCATTCTAGTGTAGTTCATACATAGCAGGTATTTCATATGACATTTTATGTAGAACGATGTTCCACAAGCATACATCTATATGCAACCATGTGATATGCAGGAAAATAAATCCACTTCACCCATCTACAAATATTTGGTAGTGAACCATGCTTTTAAAGAGTGTCTGTTCATGGTCCCTTAGTTTTAAATTTGATTCAATGCTTCCCATATAATTAGAGGCACCCAAAAGATCATACCAATATTGAGGAACCAGTACTTCTGATAAAATTTAGACACACACACACAAACACACACACACACTTAATTTCCTTTGGTCAGAATTTAGTTTCCAGGTTAAACATCATTAGAGAGTATCCTATTTGCTTTTATTATTATTCTTTCCTTAATGCCTGTGGGTCACTCTTGATTCCTGGAGAGCATATGGATAATTCCATCCTATTTTCTTGGTCACATTTTGAGAATATTAAATTTTAACCACTAGACCAAATCTATTTTATAACCCAAATCTATGCAAGTTATTATATTGTGTACTGAACTGGACTTGCTGCTTTGTAAAGGTGTTTCTAGAATGAAGCTAAGAACTTTGAGCAACAAATATATTTTCCTTTAAAAATGTAAAAAAAAAATTCTTAAAAAAAAAAGTAATTGCTGTGCAATAGTCTCTTCCTTTCTTGTGAATGAGACAACTACACAATAAAAAGTGGGCTCTTTGTTCCATGGAGAGACCTGAAAAATCAAAGTTTTAGGGGATGTCCTGACCTATAGGGGATTACAGATTCTGAGGAGAATTTTGGAGAAAGATTCACCTATAGGACTGTGTAAAGACATAAGTGTTTACTCATATACAAATAATACAGGCCTCATAGCGTATAGGAAATCTTACTCAAATTCACCACTGGCCACTGAGCAGCATAATCAGCTGACCAAAAGAAAAGTTATTGTTGTTTTCCTTATGCTATTAATGGTAGAAATCAAACTATTTTGGTCCCTATCAGTCATCTAATCAGCTGAATGGCAGCGACCAGATTCCTGATTTATTGTTCCTGGTGGCAATCTGGAGTACGTCATTCACAAGAGGAAAATTTCTAACTGCTTTCTGCTTGACCTGTTCAAGACTGTTGGAAAGGAGAAGAACAAAGGTAAGTTTTAAAAAGTACTGTTAATAAAGTCACTGTGAGTTGCATGGCATATAAATTTAATAAATCATTTTTGTCATTTGAGTAATTACATAATTCAGGTTTAATAAACATCTTTTCCTCCACCAATCAAGCTAACTTAAATCAAGCTATTAGTAATTACCATGTTTTTCAAATCTCAAAGACATATAATTCATATTGGTGGTTTTAAATTAAGGCTTGATGATTTTATTTGTTTTATCAATATTAAGCTTTATATATTTTAAATAATTTTATTAATAATAAAGCTTAACATTTGTCCTCCCTTCCCCCAAAATCTATGACAATTTTTTGTTTTATATTTTTTTCCACAAATCACAATTGCTTACTCATATTTCAAGCCATGTAAAATTTAATTTTTTACCAGAAATATCCAGTATTTCTTTTATTCCACAAACGTCCATTATATTCTGCCACTTAAATTATTTATGTGACATATACAATATGGCTCAGCCATGGATTCTGTAATTGAGCACCCATGATATCCTTTTGGATCTTCTGGCTGAACTGTCTTTCATGACACTATTTTAATAAAATCTCAATCCTTCTAGTAAGCTACCCTTAGAAACTGGTGCAATGAAACTAAGGCTGCTGGCAGATGGTGTCCATGTTCTCTTCCGTATTGTTCAACATCTTCATGAAACTATTGGGAATGGGATGTTATCAGCATGGTAATGAAACCCAGGTGTATTGCAACTTAGCATTTAATTAGTACCCCTAAATATTGCAAAATTGGATAATAGGTTAAAGGAGGAGATTAAATTGAAATTAAATCAGATAAAAGCATTATATTAAGTAAATAAGAAATCAGGTTGAGGAATGAGAATTAGGAGGTTAGGATGGAAAGCTTGAGTTCTCATTTTATGAGTGTTCCTTAGTGCACAGCTATCACTGTGAATTTACCCATGGTGATTTTAGTGCTTTACGGCACAGGTGTCCCAGTTGTGATATTTCCTGAACCAGTCAGGTTTGTCAACAGGAATCATATGCTGCTCATATTGAAACATTTGTACTGGCCGATAATGCTTACTGGCATAATTTAAGATGCTGATATTGACCTTCAAAGCTATAAAAGCTTAAAGACTATAAACTCCTTTTTAACCTTTTTGTCACATGGGAGAGGCCCTACTCCTGTGTTATTTTCAGACTAAGCCTACTTCTACGCTTCTAAGCCTGCTTTTGGTGGCGGCAGGGACAGAGAGGGGAAACCCTAAGAAATTTTTACAGAAGAAGTGACTTGACTAAACTCAGAGTCAGGTCAATAACATCATTTGAGGTGAAATGCAATTTTTCTGTGCACCAAAAGATGAAAACATTCCACTGGAACATTAGAGAACAGCAATGCTACCCATACTTATTTGGATGATAAGAATCTTAAGATTTCAATCATTGGACGATTAAACTCTTTGTAAAAAGGAAGGAATGTCATGGCAATTTTCTATTCAAATAAATCTAGAGAAATGGCACAGCTGAAAAATCTTCCAGCAGGTCAGAGTGGGTGTAACACATCAATCACACATCTTTTTTCCTCTTGGTATTTTGCTATACTGTACTGAATGAATGTTATGCTAACTTTCTCTATAAATAAATCTAAAGAAATGGCATCTGGCTCAGAAATAACCGACAGACCTTATTCTCTGCAGGCAAAGCATTCTATGGCAGATCCACAGGAGACAGTTTGTATAGTCCAGGCTGTATGTCTGCTACATTGCTTTGCAAATCATTCCGGATCTGTTGTACTTCAGAATTCCAAGGAAAAGTGAGGGAAACACTTGGATACTAATGTTTATTTCATCTTGGTTTTTTTGCCAGAGTAGGGAGAACTTCAGATCTTGCTAATTTTTGCCTGCCACTAATGCCAAGTTTCATATTTGAAAAGTTTTTACTTGGCACATATATAATTGGTATGATATCCTTGTTAAGATTAAGGTATGGGTACATAAATTTGCAAAGATAACTGTCAACCTCAACTCTAACCTGAAGAATTTGACAGGGAAAAATAGCATAAAATAGCAGAAGTAAAAGTAAAGTAGATGCACAAGACACATTGGTGGTCAAAAAAAATATGAGCCAGGGTTTCTTTCTCCTTGACCAATGGACAAGGCATAATTTTACCAATGAAAATCATCTGGACATTAAAGATGATTAGTATTAGTATCATCCTAGCTTCAATATATAAGCAGTCTTCGACCTATGACCCCTATTGAGTCCAAAATGTATGTTAAGTGAGATTTGTTAAGTGGGTTTTGCCTCATTTTACATCTTTTTAGCTACAGTTGTTAAGTGAATCATTTCAGTTGTTAAATTAGTAACATGGTTGCTAAATGAATCTTTGCTTGTCAGAAAGTTACAAAATATGATCACATGATCACAGGACAACACAACCATCATAAATATGAGCCAGTTGCCAAGCATCTGAATGCTGATCATGTGACCATGCTGCAATAGTCATATGAAAAATGGTCATAAGTCACTTTTTTCAGTGCCATGTAACTTTGAACGGTCACTAAATGAACTGTTGTAAATGAAGGACTATCTGCATTACTCTGTTTTAAGGAGATAAGAAAGTGAAAAGGGCAAAAAGGTACTGTTTCCTTGCCTTCAGTACAGAGCACAGATCCCTTTTGCAGAAATGCTTTGCAAGGCACAAGGGATATTGGGCTACTTCTCTCTATAAATGAATCTGTAGAGGTGACCTTAAATCTTTTGAAAGATTATGGTTGGGGAAAGAAGAGGTTAGCCTCAGAAAGTGGGAGCATCTAGCCAACCCTGATTCAGAGACCTATTTAAGGGTGAGGAGAATTACGATGAGAGGATTCATTCAAAAAACAAAACTTTTTTTCTAGTCCATCAACCAAGATTCCCAAGCAAATATGAAAATGTTTCATTAAAGGTGTTTAGCATAACCTACATTGGAAATGTCAGTTACATAACTATGGGCACAGACTAAACCACATAACAAAACCACTGCATTACAATCATTTGGCATAGGTTTTCTGAGGACACCAATTTTAGAATTTATTTACAGGCCTTGGCTTTGATATTTCAGTCATGCTCTCTCTTTTTTATGATGTGAATAAAGCAACCAAAAAGTTGCATTGTCACATCTGGAAAAGATAAGCCACCCTTTCTAGTCAAAAATGACTTTATGCAAGAATGCATAGTCAACATGCACTATCCAATTTAAACTGTAGCCTGCTCCACTTAAAGATTTCTGTCATTTTTGGCTCCAGTTCTGGGGCACGATTAGAAACGGAAATTTTTCTTTCAAATAATAGTCTAATTTATATCAAATCGTTCCTCTTCAATCAAATGGGAATCATTTCGGCAAGCATAAATCTTTCAGAACAATCAAACATGAGATAAAATAATAAAATGTATGAGGATGTACTTCCAAATTGCACTTGCGGTGCCCTTCATTCTTTTCCTAATGCCAAGAATCAAGTGCATGAAGTCTGATACAGCCCTGTTCTGTCAGCAAAATGTCTTTCAGATCCCTATGCATAACTTTCTTGAGTGATAGGTTAAATATAATCCACATACGAGGTTTGGCAACATGGCAAAGTATAATGTGGCAAAGTATAATGTTTGGTTGCCTCTTTGGCTTTATAGCAAGAACATTCAGAGTCCTAAGATAGTTTTTCTGATCTGAAACATGAAGGCTTTAAAGTCTTATAAAAATGCCAAATATTTATTGGTAATTTCTCCCACTCTTAGTCCATAACACGTGAGCAAAAGATTCCAGGACTTCTGCAAAGGCTATTTTCAGAGACTGACTAGCAACTCCTACACCAGCACTCATAGCATTCATAAATAATTTTATGTAAAAGTTTTAATAACTTTTCTCTGAATGTAAAAACACAGATATATAAGGCATAGAAATATTTGAAATCCTGAATTATGTCCAGTTTTCTTCAGTGATATATTTATAAAACATTGTCATTTATATTTGTTATCCTTTCATAATTCCTATAATTGTAGATATGCAAAGATCCGCTGCTATAGATTTTCCATTTAAAGAAATGAAGTTTGTGAAGATGTGGGGAATTTTATTTACCTCTTCCAAACTGTAGGAACTACCAACTCATCAGCTGTCTGAGAAGACATGGATCACTGATTTCCTATTCGTAACATAAGCAGGAATCTGCTGATTTGGTTTTGGTCACAAGGCTAGGGATAGGAAAGAAAAAGGGTTGCACAAACTGATGCATATGGGCATCCTTCAGCTTGGCACACTATGTAGGTCTCAGAATGACAAAGGATGCCCACTTCAGTGAAAATCCTGCTTATCAGCATCAGAGCTCCATGAATCAGATGACTATTAACCTTTAATTCTTCAATCATTCTTCTCTCTGTTAAGGTGCAAAGCCACACATCCTTCTCAGACTCTCAATGACATTTTGTGATACACAATTTTCCCTGGACATCTAGTGTGACATTTTGAGATCCAGAGTTGCTAAAGAATCAGCTGAAAGTCAGTGTTCTATTTATGAAACTGAAAATACTAGTTTACTTTAGGTTAATTCTAAGCAGTCCCTTGTATATGTCATCACCTAAATTCATGTGGTCAAACAGCCCTACAGAGTTATCCAATTCTCATCAGTGAATATACTGAGTCTTCTTAAAAACTTCCAGTGTTGGAGCATTTGCAACTTCTGGAGGCAAGTTGTTCCACTGATTAATTGTTCTATCAGGAAATTTCTCCTTAGTTCTAAGTTGCTTCTCTCCTTGATTAGTTTCCACCCGTTGCTTCTTGTCCTGCCCTCA
>JANHFK010005471.1:7528-17579 GCA_036250565.1 Sibynophis collaris | reverse complement strand
GCCCCTCCCTCCAAATGCAAGGCAGAGACAACGGCGTATTACCCATAGCCACACCTACCTGTCTTCTCATGGTCGTAGCCCACCACAATGAAATAATCTGCCAGGCGGGCCATAGCCGAGCAGAGGCCGGCTCCGTCCTCGATAGCCTCGCTCCACCTACCACTCCCGCTGCTGCCCCGGAGTAGTTCAGCATCTTCCCTTCAACTCCCCCTGTCCTGCAAAAAGAGGCAGCGGTGGCAGCGGCGGCGGCGGCAGCAGCAGCTCAGCCATGTTGGACAGTCAGGCTCCTGGTGCGCCTGCGCGGTGCTCATTCTCTCTCTCTCTTTCTCCCCCTCCCTTTCGGAGAGCCGTTCTCTGGTGGCCTCGCTCGAGCCGGGCTCGCGGTGAGAGGCCGGGGGGGGGGGGTAGAGAGGAGGAGGAGGCAGAGCCAATTCCGGGTCTTGCAAGGGCCGCGCGCTGTGTCCAGGACGGGGTTGCCTCGGCTCAGCTTTGACAGGGCGGTTTCTTTATTCTCCCCCCCCGTTATATTCCTGTGTTGGACGTTGGTCACATAATTGCTTTGTACGGGACTCGCCTGATACCGCGTCCAGAAAACGGAAGGCGCTGTGAGAAATAAAGCTCAGCCGCCCTTTTCAATCAGAGTCTTCCTTCCTGTTTCCGAAGTTGAACGGGAGCCGCCGCGCTTTTGGTAGGCGAAGAAAAACGTTGGATGCCGCTTGCTGACTAAAGTCGCCTTTTTGGCTAAAGTCCGCAGGAAATCGGCAGATTTCCATAAAAGACTTACTCGCCTGAGTAAGAAGACACTTGGAGATAGGCAAACAGCTTGCCTTCAGAAATGGTGGGCGCTTCATCCCTGGAGGTTTTTAAGAAGAGACTGGACAGTCACTTGTCTTGAAATAGATAGGTTCTCCTGCTTGAGCAGGGGGCTGGACTAGAAGACCTCCAAGGTCCCTTCCAGCTCTATTCTGTTCTGTTCTAAATGCCTGTGTTGAGAAGGATGCTAATTTCCCCTCCTGTCTTTGTGCATTTTCTATCTTTGTGGAAGTGTGGGTTGGAAAAAAAAAGGGGGCGAGGGACTAATTTGGCGGGTTTAAAGGCGATTTGAAAAGAATTTATGTTGCCAAGTGAGAAATTTGTTAAGTTTGCCCATTTTACGACTTTTCTTGCCACATTTGTTAAGTGAATCACCCCGGTTGTTAAATTAGTAACAGGGTTGTTAAGTAAATCTGGCTTCCCCGTTGACTTTATCAGGAGGTCGCAAAAGGCGGTCACATGACCCCCCAAGGACATTGCAATCGACATAAATGTGAACCAGTTGTCAAGCATCCAAATGTAAATCGTGTGACCATGGGGATGAACTTTGAAAAATGGTCATAAGTCACTTTTATCAATTCCATTGAAACTTCAAATGGTCACTAAACGAGCTGGTTGTAAGTCGAGAACTATCCGTATTTAGTGCTAGTCTCACCCACGATTATAGAAGTTTTTAAATTCTTTAGAAATGAATCAGTACAAATCAGTGCTTTGAAAAATATATAACTAGTTTAATAATGGTGTCTGAAGGGGAATGGATACCCCATGGATAATTTTGGCCTAAAGCCCAATGCAGACTTGCTATAGTGAACTATGCTAAATCACAACAGTTATTTTTTCTAATTTGGCAGTCATGTATTCTCTAAATATTGGTGCAATAATATTACTAATGTCAGATTGATACTTAATATTTCATACCTAAAGTAGCAACAACTAGCTGTTCTTGGAGCTAATAAAGAATGTTTTAAATGTATTTACAAATAATAGCATGAAGTATATAGCTTACTAGAGGACCTGTGATTCCTGAGTGCCCTCAACAATGACAGAATTTCTAATGTACTGCCTTCACTGGAAAAGTTGTGATACATTCAGAGATGAATTTTCCTTAAAAATAGCCCAATTCCAAAGAAGTTGTGGGTCATGGATTTTGGACCCATGTGTAAATTAGCCCATTTCAGGTACCTTGGTTCAAAAGGTTTTGTCTTGTGATGTACCATTTTGCCTAATGAAAAGTTACAGGAATCAGAGTTTAATAGTATATGGATTGGGGGAGTGGGGCAGGATAATAAAGACAGATTAGAAAACAAACAAATGTTTGTTGATAGCTCCCTAGAGAATTTCCATTTATACATTGCATGTTTCTGGAGGGTCCTGCCAGTGCGATAGAGACTTTAATCTTGTTTATGGCTACTGTATGAAGTCTTCAGAATTTACCTCATTATATTAATTATGGCACCATTAAAATAAGGTATGAAGTGACTTAAGTAAAACACATTTTTTGATAGTATTGCATTTTCACATTTGTGAATATCACTGTTATAGAATCTGGTGTGGAAAACTGCCCATCTAAATCAAATTATCCAATTAATACTTATACTTGCATGGTTCTTATATGCATAAAAATCATGCAGCATTGCAAAAACAATCACTAAGAAGGGTTAAAGGTTTACAAATACACTATTGAAAATTAGCAGTTGTATAAAAAAGGACAAGATAGAAACCTAATTCAAATAGTCCTTGACTTTCGACCAGTCACTTAGCAATAATTCAAAGCTCCCCAAAAGCTACTTAGTCAGACCTAGTTTCAGACCTAGATGTCAAGGTCCCCCTGCAGTCACGTGACCACATTTTGGGCACTCAGCCAGCCTGCATTAATGGCTGTTTGCAGTGCCCCATGGTCACGTGACTGCCTTTTACAATAGTTTTCCCAGAAACTGGCATCTATTTCTTGTTTCCGGCAAAACTCACCCCATACTGAACAATAAGTTTGCTTAATGATAGCAGCATATGCTTAGCATTTGCTGTGTTACTTAACAACTGCCACAAAAAAGGTTGTAAAATCAAGTTTGGTCATGTAATCCTTTACAACCATGGGCTCAGGACTGAGAACTACTTGAGAACTAACTGTAGTTTTTTCTCTCAATTTTTATTTTTCATCTTTTAATTCATTTTAAATTTGCTCAGTTCATCTGTCTTTTCTTTTCATTAATGTGTGTCTGTGTGTGTAAAGTAATAATAAAATGGAGATTTTAATATTAAGTAATTAGCTTAAGACTAAAACCTTTACTATATAACAAATGCTTTTACTAAATTTTGAATGGCAAAGCCAAGTAATTTTAATGCTTATAATATTAATCCTAAAGTGCAATTAATATATCTTTTTTCTCTGTTATTTTCAATATTCTACATTATTTAAATAATGTCAGTCTTTAATTATATAAACATCAATGTACAGACATAAATATAATGTATCACCATGTATAATAAGTATCACCATGTATAATAAGTATCATCATGTATAATAAAAAGAAACAAATAAAAAATGCTTACATTTGTATGTCAATCTATCAGATCAAGGCTGCAGAAATCCATATGACCACAAGATGGGAACCAATAATTAGATTTTTCTGCATATCTTTACCTCCACCCAGTGGTCATCCTGATTTTTGCAGTACCAAGAATACTTTCATATTCTATTTTTGCAGGGCAGGATAGGGTAGGGAAGGCAAAGAAGTGACATATTGTTTGAAGAAAGCCATGTAATTCTGTTAATGCTACAAACTTTTGGGGTCTGGTAAAAAAGCCCGTTGGATCATCAGAACAAAAGTTTTCATATGGTTCCATGAGGTCTCCCTCCCACTTCTAGTCTTAAAGGTGAAACTATAGAAATCAGGCAGACAACACCACATTTGGCCTCTCTTACAAGAGACCTTAAACTGACCTATTCAAATTTTCTTGGTCGGGGTAGGAATTATGCTTGGGATGCATATGAAGAAATTATAAGAATGGTGTCAGAATGACCTGATTAACTGCTGCATAGCAGTAGCTTCAGTTAGAGAACTGAATAGGAGGGGAATAGTGAATACAATATGATCTATAAAGAACTCAGCTTTGCTTTATTTCCAGTGTGTATAAAAAAGTAGGTGATGGCCTAAACTACCATAAATTACTTAATTACTTAAATTACTTAATTACTTAAATTTAAATTTCATTTAGACAAAAGGGAAAGAAAACCTATTTTCATTTAAATAGAAAAAAACTGGCAGTCAAATCTATTTGGCAATAACACAGTTAATGTACAGTAGGTTCTTTATTTCTGTAAGTTTTTAAAAAAGGTTTAACCTATTGAAGATGATTTAATTGGATTTTCTGCATGCTGCAGAAGACTGGAAGAGATGATCCCTTCTAAGGTTACAATTCTTTGGTTCTAAGCTAAGGAAACCATCTGAAAATCATTTAAGATGTCATCTTAAAAGTTGTGTGATCTTACTGAAGTGTGAAACCAACAGAATAGAATATAAACTTAATTAAATACAATACACGAGTTGTGGTACACAGTTATGACTTCCAAAGAGAACGGCATGCGTTTGAAGGCTAGACAGTTCTATAAATACCAAGTCTTTGGAATTCAGTTATTGTTAAGATTGCAGGTTATAAAAGCAATGCACCTAGCGTTCTTCTAGCAGTATGCTGCTCATGTGTTCCTTATAATTAGGATATTATTTCAAAATATCAATAAGGCAGAAAACATGTTACTTTAATCTTTTTACAAGTAGAAGTAAACAGCATTTTTATTGATTCCACAGAAATCTGTTTAAATTTCACATAACTCCCTGATTCTACAACTGTCACATTTATAATTGACTACGCAACCATATTTTGAAATTGTCAGAACAGTTTATTTTTGTAAGAGGACTAGTTTTCTCTTCCCCACAAACTACTGAAATTGTGCTAATTGCATATCTACCATTTTAGTCATGTTAAAGGTTTGCTGTTTGGTATGAAAAGCGAGTGCCAAGAGATTTGCGGGAAGAGACAAATGGATTGCCCTTCCTAACCTTTTGTATATGGCGTACTTAATAAGATTTTTTTAAATCTTAAATAAATAGAAAATTGTTCAGGATCCTCAAATAGTTATCTTGGAATGTTCACGCAGAGTTGAACTCTGACTGGGCAAATCCTAATGAGTTGCCCAAGAAACAGCCCTGCTATGCTACCTGGACTGACTTTGATTCTGTTATGCCTGAGAAAGTGGACAAGGTCCTTTTGTCTGTTAATCCAGCTACTGTTTGTTAGAGCCTGCCCCTTCCTGGGTTATTAAAGCAGCCCAGGAACTGATCAGGAGATGGGTTCAAGTGATGGTTTCAGTCTCTTTGAGAGAAGAGGTGGTCCCTCCAATCCTGAAGGAGAAGGTTTCTCTTGAAGCTTTCTCTTCAAGAGGTCATCATTGGACCTTTCCTGTTGGAGAATTATCAGCCAGTTTTCTGTCTTTTCTTTTCCACAAGGATGTGGAAAAGGTGGTTGGACGCTAGCTGATCTTTTGGAGACAGATACTGTATCTAAACCTGCTTCAGTCTGCCTTAAGGCCAGTGTATTGTATAAAGGCATTGGTCATACTTGTTGATGATCTTTGGTGGACCTGGGATGGGAGTGGTGCATCCAACTTAGTGCTCCTTAATTTGTCAGTGGCTTTTGATACTTTCAACCACAATATCCTTCTGGACCAGCCTCAGAGGTTAGGAGTGGGAGGCACTGTGTTCCAGTAGCTCATCTCTTCCACAGTGGTTGGTTCTAGTTGATGCTGACAGGAGAAATTGTGTCTGAGGCCTATCATATGGGGTGCCTCAGGGCTTGATGCTCCCCTCTGGTTCAACATCTATATGAAACCATTAAGTGAGGTCATCTACCAGTTCAGGATGGAGTACCATCAGCATGTTGATAATACCAACTCTACCCCAAGTGGCACAGGTGAAGCTGTTGGTGTATTGATCCAATTTGTCTGAAGGCTATTTGGGTTTGGATGGCGCAGAACAGACTTCAGCTGAATCCTACCAAGACTAATTGGCTATGGCTGTTTGGACCCCCTGGATCTGAATGTCTCCAGATTTGGTTTTGGATGGGGCGGCACTTCCCTAGTCAAGACTGGTCTAGAACTTGGGAATCCTCTTGGACTGGCAGCTACTGCTCAAAGAGCAGGTGCAGCTGTGGCCAGGAGGGCTTTTGTACAGATTCACAATTGTGCCCTTTCCTTCATTAGGAAACCCTTCAGGCAGTCACTCATGTCCTGGTTACCTCATGTTTGGATTGTAATAGGCTCTTCACAGGGCAATTCTTGAATTCAGAAGCTACAGGCGGCTTAAATTGCAGCCGTGCAAGCAATAATAGATGTCTCTTAGTGTGCCTATGTGTCACTGTTGCTATACGAGCTGTATTCATTATCAGTTGGCTTCCAAGTGAAATTCAAGATGCTCGTTATTACACATAAAACTCTATATGGCATAAGATCTGGTTACCCGAGAGACTGTTTGTCTCAACTGTTTCTGCCTGCTCACTATCACCTAGCACAGTGGGTGTACTACAGATCCCTCCCATTAAAAATTGCTGTTTTGTGGGTCCTAGGAAGCGTACCTTCTTTGCTGCAGTCCCCATCCTCTGAAACAGCATCTCCCCAGAGATAAGGACAGCACACTATTTTCCTAGGGTTCCAGAAAGCTTTGTAAATCAGGCTTTGGTCCCAGACATGGGGTTGATGTTTATTATTTATTTAAAGGCCTTTCTGTTTTGTTTGTTGTTTTTGCTGTCTATTACATTATTTTAGTCTGGATTGTCTATTCGATCCAATGTTCTTAACTGTTTTCCCCTAATTTTGTACAGAGTCCACTGTAGTTGGGCAGCAATAAGTTTTAATAAATGAATACATTTCAGATCAAAACAAGAAAAAACTTTAGAACACATTTCGAGAATGACGAAATATAATTCTACTGTTCCTATGTTTTGTGCTTTCTTTGTTATGACTGTGGTGGTCTGTGGCCTGTGCACATCCATCTTAAAAGCCTCTCCAACCACAAAAATTTAATATTGGGCCATTCTCCATTTGATAGCTCCCAGCAATGTGTTTTTAATATTTTGCTGATGTACTTCTTGTATCAGTACCACAGTGTAGATAACAAAGCCTCTCTAATGTAACCCCCCTCAGCTCATTCTCAAGAATGGAATTTTTACATGGTCAGGAATTTCAGGATATTTCCTGTTTACATTTTCCTTTGGTTTGAGGCAACAACATATCCCACTGGAGAAAAGGAGGGGGAAGATGACTTGGGCAGACTACATGTGGTAATCAGACATACCATACAGGATTCGCCTACAATATGAACAATTATTGCGCTCGTGTGATGTCCCTTCTCAACTACCGTTTTGAAGGAAAGCACTCGGAAAAAGAATACTTGCCAGTAACTTTAAGTACAGTTCTGTAATATATGATGCTCTCATAAAAATCAACAGGATGATCTGTTGTGTGGGAGTAGAAAAGCATACATTCCACAATGCTAGTAACCGAATAGTTCTTTAAGTACAGAAAGAGAAAAGGGGCAGAACAACATGCCAAATGAGAGAAGGAAAAAAAGTGCTTAGGAAGTGACTTCTCAGCAGGTAAATTTGTTTTTCTGCATTTCAGAATCAGGACTGCTTAATTCTTGGATGGGAGGCTATCAAATGTGTAAGTCAGCCTGGTGAGGAAAAGAATTAACCCAGAAGAAAGCAATGCAAAATCATTTCCATCTTATTGACAAGAAACCTGCACTGATGTATCCAGGAAATCAGAAAAAGATGAGCTTGATTTGAAGGTGACTTTAGCCTCACCCAAGGAAAATAACACGGATGCCTATTCTCTCTAACATAGAATCTTACTATTGATATCCCAATAACCGGTACTAGTAACTATTTTGTTTTTTAAAAATCCCATATTGGTTTTCAATCAATCAGTCAGAATAAAGCTGGAAGGAACCTTGGAAGTCTTCTAGTCCAACCCCCTGCTCAAGCAGGAGAACCTATCCTATTTCAGACAAGTCTGAGAATCGTAAACACTCAAATGCCCTCAAATTCTCCTGTTTTTACTCTCCTATGCCTCCACCCTTTTATTTTTACCTAAATGTTTCTTTTCATTATTTTTATTATTATTTTGGGGCAATGCTATTTAATTAATACATTTAAAAGTGTCCGTTTGCTACAAAATATACCAAAATAATATATTTTCAAGCTGTTTTTCAATCAAACTTTCCTAATGATAGTTTCCATCTTAAAACAGGTCTTTAAGAAAATTCATTGTAATAAAACTCATTGTCTTGAATTTGGATGAAGCTTCTAAGACACTTCATATAACATGACTAATAAGGAATCATTTATTTATGTATTTGAAATTTATTGGACCCAATTTAAATGGGATCTTTATTATCCACTAAGCCAGAAATAACTATAACCAACAACTCACAGCCTTCTCAAGCATAAAAAATGTAACCTATATATAAAAGGTGCAACTTATTAACATATTCAACATTCCTGCCTGGAAAACCCTAAGTCTCTTCTACACATATTTGCAAACAAGAGTGGCTTATTTGTGGCCTTTGTAATATTCAAACTAGACTGCTACTTCTCAAGCACTATACAATAACTGTTCCAATAATACAGATAGTCCTTGACTTATGACCACAAATGGGACCAGAATTTCCACTGCTAAGCCAGGTGGTTGTTAAGTGAGTCACAGTCTATTTTAGGACCTTTTTTTGGCCCAGCTGTTAAGTGAATCACTGCAGTTAAGTGAATCATGTGGTTGTTAAAATGAATCCGGCTTCTCTCATTGACTTCGTTTGTCAGAAGCCAGCTGGGAAGGTCACAAATGGCAATAACATGATCCTAGGAAGTTGCAACCATCATAAATACATTCTGGTTGCCAAGTACCCGAATTCTGATCACTGACCATGGGATGCTCGGACAGTTGTAAGAAGGTGTAAGTCGTTTTTTTTCAGTGCTATTGTAATCTCAAACAGTCACCAAATGAATGACTGTAAATCGAGGATTAGCTGTCATTTTTAAAGACATTTAAAGATGGATGGAATTAAGATGAGGTTTGTTTGATGAAAGAAATACAACCATACAGACAAGAATTCCGCAGACTACAAAGTAAAAAAGTAAGGCAATAAAGATATTAAAAGACAATATAGCCAAAACTCTCTAGAATAGTAAGGTAGAGTCAAAAGTAACATATGACTTTATAGAATTGAAGACCCTTTTTTGGGGGGAAATTCCTTAAGATCTCAAAATAATATTTATATAGATGTGTCTGGAACATACTCATTTTTTTAATCAGATTATTATGAATTTAGAACTGCTAATACAAAAGTACTGATTTTCTCTAATGAAATCTTTGGAAGGCATATATTTATAAGTGTTAATAATATGTGTGCATCATTGCAATCAGTTTTTGCCTACAGATAGGAGAAAAAGAAAAAGAAAAGAGTTTTTTTCAGCCATGTGATTTATTTATTTTTATGGGGTTTAAGGGCTAAAAAATTTTTAGTGGGGAATGTAAAGACTCTAAGTTCAACAATTACCACAGAGCAATCTATAATTATCATTTGGTTGAAACAGAATGGGATTGAGTAACACAAATTACAAATTATACAATACAGTTTCCCAGCAAAAAAGACAATGAACATTTTTTCCTCCTTTAAAATGTGGGCACTATGTGGGAATTTTTTTTTTCCAAACTGGCATAGCAAGGACACACTGTAATAGAATGGAAAATGCAAGTGGCACTTAAGTAGGTAATGCATATTTATCACATTTAGCATCTGACCATGTCAGGCGGAATGGCAGAGTGAAGATTTAGCAAGGTCAAAAGGCTCATAAAGTCCTTCATTTAATTTGTCTAAAGAATGTACCAAAACCTACTGCAATTTATCAACTTCCTACTATTTTTCAGAAGATGAAGGCAGTTAACCTTACCTCAAGTATCTTCTCAACTCAAAACTAGCAGGATGCAACTAATATTAGTCCTTTTAACAGCCTTGTAAAGAGCCCATAGTTGGTATTTTTCTCCTTTCTTGCCTCCCTTACAACTGCATCTACATTCCTTCACAGTAGTTGTGTATACCCAGTTTCACATTTTAAACTCACTGGAAAAAAATGACAAAAATGACAGGAACAAAATAAAATTTGCTTCAGTTCTTAGCCTGAAACAATG
>JANHFK010005466.1:354752-366024 GCA_036250565.1 Sibynophis collaris | reverse complement strand
GGAACGATGGAAGGCTGAGTCTACTTTGAGCCTGGTGAGATTTGAACTGCCAAATTGCAGGCAGCCGGCAGTCAGCAGAAGTAGCCTGTAGTACTGCACTCTAACCACTGCACCACCACGGATCTTCAGTTGAGATAACTTAAAATTCCCTGCAGAGTTTTTCAGAGGGAGCTGAAAGCCCAGGATGGTCTCTGGAACCAAAGTTTCGGTCCTCAGGCTCCCTCCCTACTGGTGGCCATAAGCCATTCCACGAAACCACGTCTCTCCTTGGGCTGCAACCCCTGTCAAGTGCAGTCCCCTCCAGATGTCTTTTCTGGGACAGAGACAAAAGCCATGCAGCCTTTTCTCAGCCATGTTTTGCATCTATTCCAAGAATTTTGAAATGGCAACCTTCACAATGAGCATAATGATTCCTCATGGGGACTTTTTTACCTGCACAAATCCCCAGCTCTAGTTAAAATGCCTCACCAGTCACTGGTGGAAATGTTCTGCCCTGTGACTTCCCAGAGACAATATTCAGTAGGAAGCGCAGCGCTGCGTTCTCCAAGCCCCCAGAAAGCGAGAGGGACGCCTGGCTCATCGTCTCATTACATCAAAGGCCAAGGTCAGCCTCAACCCTCTCCCTGCAGGCTGGTAATTTAAACAGGATGACATAAACGAGTCACCGAGATCTCTGTTCAGAATGCTTGTTGCCACTGATATTTTCAATGAAATGTGAGGAAGGGCTCGGTGCCACTAAGGACCTTCAAAGCTCAGAAATCCGGCTTGTTTATCACCCTAGTCTATAAGGCTCAATGCAATTGTTATTATTTTACTTTGACTTTCCCGAACAGGAAACCTCACAGTTCAGCTTGATAATTAGCTCTGACAACTATAGAAAACACCCCCGAATAATGCCATCCTCCTGGGCCATTGAAACCATTTCCAGGGTGCTGTCTGTGGCATCAGAGATGAGGGGGAGAGGCACCACCCGTGGGCCCCTTTGCATCAGCCATTTCGCCCATTTCATTTGCCCTGAGCCAACTTCATCTAGGGGCAATACGGCTGACCTGCTGCTGCTACTGCTGCCTTCGTCTCCTCTCCATCTTCTTTTTGTTATTTTGTGAAAACTCTTTAGGACACAAGTGCAAAGTTTTCTTGCAGTCAAGGGTCACACTTTTAAAAAAAAATGTTTTGACTCTGTACAGACTTAAAGAGATTCGACATTACTGGCATTTACAAGACCTACATTCTCAACCTTTCCATGTTTTAGAGGTTTAAAAGTGAAATGGGTGCATTAAATCTCTGCAAAACCAGCACTCCGTTCACATTTTAAATGCCCAAGAAATACCTATTAATAAAGCAACTTGCATTCCCCCTGCCCCGGCCTATGGTCCACACTTTTGAAATGCAATTGTGGAATTGGACCTTACTGATTATTCTATTTCTGTAATTTTCCCAAAAGGGATCATTTTCGTTTGGTTGATTTTACAAGCAAATCATGCTGTATGGAAGCCTGCAAAATGTGCCACATCCACTTTTGTGGATTTCTGGTTGGTGGCCCCAAATCCCTCATAATTTTAATTTAGTTCAGCTCCACTAATGGGGATCTCTGCAAGTGTTGTATTATGTGAATAATTGCTTTCTCCTTCATTCCCTTGAATCTGACGTTGAGTGGAATATGTTTCCACGTATTCATTCATTTCACTTGAGACACAAATAACCAGGCTCAAATTATCCATTTTATGCAAAGACTTGGCTGTCTGGAGAAAGCTGATTTTCAACTCCTAGTACCACCTAGATACATCTCTTCTCCATGATGGTCTCAGTCTTTCACCACTCTTCTGCTATTGCAACTGTGCTCATCCACCTTGCTGCTAGTCCTCCTGTTCTTCTCTTTCCTTCCACTTAATCCAGAGAGCTGGGTCTTCACTTAATGGGTCCAAAGTAGGATAATCCAAGCCTGGTCATTTGTGCCTTGACCCAAAACTCTGGGTCAATTTGTTGCAAATGCATTGCTGTGTTTCTTTGGCTATCTGCGATATTCTTAGGGTTCTTCTCCAGCACAAAAGTTCAATACTTTTCCTATTCTGCTTCTTCAAAGTCCAACTTTCCCTTCTATAGTATATCAGATACAGATACAGATTAACAGAATTGGAAGGGACCTTGTAAATCATCTAGTCCAACGCCCCCGACCAAGCGGGAGACCCTACACCATCTCTGACAAGTGGCAGTCCAGTCTCTTCTTGAAAGCTTCCAGTGATGAAGCTCCCACAACTTCTGAAGGCAACTTCTGTTCCATGAGTTGATTCTTCTCACTGTCAGAAAATTTCTCCTTATTTCCAGGTTGAATCTCTCTTTGATCAGTTTCCATCCATTATTCCTTGTCTGGCCTTCAGGTCCTTTGGAAAACAGCTTGACCCCTTCCTTTCTGTGGCAGCCCCTCAAATATTGGAACATTGCTATCATGTCTCCCCTGGTCCTTCTCTTCCCTAGACTAGCCATGGCCAGTTCCTGCAACTGTTCGTCGTACGCTTTAGCTTCCAGTCCCCTAATTATCTTGTTTGTTCTTCTTTGCACTCTTTCTAGAATCTCATCTTGTTTATAGTGTGGTGACCAAAACTGGATGCAATGTATCATGATCAATCGGTGAGCAAAAGCTACCTTTGACATCCTGTAAGTATAAAAAGAAAGGCACGCAACCATGGTCTATGGTGACTTTGTTCATTTTGTTGTAACAATCCTTTTCTTTGCCATTATGTTCTTGTTTTCCTTGCTTTTTTTTCTTTTTTGGCTATCTTTTGTATGTTTCCCAGGCAACTCGCCGGATGTAGCCTACCTGACCGATAACATAAGTTTTGCTTGTTTTATTTTTCTTTCTTTTCTTTTTAATTCGTTCCCGGCTGTAATTATGGGTAAACTCTGAGATGACCCAGTGAGGTTGATGGATATCAGACGGAGCAGGAGATGGAAGATTCCCCTTTGCAAAACTGACCAGGAATGTGTAATTCACGAAGGTGCTCACAGCTGAGAATACATGACTTGAAAGAGGGAATTTAATTCATTATTGGGAAATATATCTTATCGGTGGAAATAATAAGGAGATCTGAATTTGATGGAGAATGTTTGCAGGCTCTAATGAGAATGCAATAATCAAAGGTGGGATTCACTTACCTTCCCTACCGGTTCCCAAATGTGAGTGCGCACCTTCCATGCATGCGCACAGAAGCCAAAACATGGCTAAATAGGACGGCATTACATCCCACTGCAGTCGCCGCTACCAGTTCGCCCGAACAGGACAGAACCGGCTGAATCCCACCACTGAATGCAATTATCCATAAAGGTTGACTAAGCTAATGTCAGCATTCTGAGTAATGTACCCATTGAAAGCAGAACTCCGAGATTCCTCTAAGACAGGGGTCTGCAAATTTAAACAATCAAAGAGCCATTTGGACCCGTTTCCCACAGAAAAGAAAACACCGGGAGCCACAAAATCCTTCCCGTGCCTCTGATTATTTCTTGAGCGGCCACAAAAACTAGCATATGTAGTTGAATTAAACGTTCTGTTTTCTTCTGCAACTTTTCTTTTCTTGGATTTATCCATGGTTGGCCTACCGGGGGTTGAAAAGCTCAATAAATTGTGTGCTGGCAGGTGTCGCACATTGGCGGTTGTGACAGATACTTTGAGTGACAGGGAGCCGTAGCAGAGGGGTGAAAGAGCCACATGCGGCTCCAGAGCCGCAGTTTGCTGACCCCTGCCCTAAGGACAATTACATGTGATCTCTTTGTGAGTTAATTACATTAAAGCAGGGTGATTGTTTTAGAAAATAAGACGTAATGCCCTTTCATAGAGAAAGTAATATATACCTTATGGTTCTTTGTTTTAAAGCCATATTTGGGCTGGATGGTGCTTGTTCTCTGAGCCTCCTTCATATTTGTAATAATTCCAATAAGACCTGCTTAAATTTTCCCATTCTTGACTCTTTCATATAGTGGAGAAAGATACAGCAAGCAAGAGGAAAGTGGTTGTAAGTGCAAATAGGCTGAATTGCATGTCAAGAAGTCAGCTTTGGTTGCAAATCATGTCAACATTAGTCTAACATGTACATGAGGGTTATGGAACAAACCATGGTTAGAACACCACCAAAGCCTAGCTGATGTACCATGACATAGGCTAGGAGAACAATGAAAATGACAGAAACATACTCTGGTTAGATGGTTTATGTTATTCTCTTTGCACCTACATTTTAAAAGGAAGCTTATCTATTTTTGGAATTTCTGTAGAGTGCAGTATGTCATTTGCATTACTAATCAGCTCAGGAAGACTGAGCCATCCAACTGTGTGGGTAGATAACCATAATGCTAAACAGTAAGATATAAGAAAACAGAAACTGAAATTTTCTTGATACTACAAAAAAGGTCTCTAAACATGACACTTAAAATGGAAAGCAAATATGCAAAAATATTGCTGCTGAAGAACTAATATAATTGAATTAAGCTCTATCCAATCTTTTCAACTGACTGCAATTTACTCTGATAGCCTGCAATTTACTTTGATTTGTTTTCTTCCAGGTTTGTATACAATATTTAGAGAGCCACTCAATAGCTCTAACAAGGGCTGAGATCAGGACCTGAATGTATTCTAAAAACTTGAAAAGGAATATTCCAATATTACTCTTTGTTGCAATTAAGACCAAGTCCCTCGAATGGCTGATAGCAGAAACATAGTTTCTTAACTATTGATTGATTGTATTTTTCAGCAGCTGGCTACAAAGGAGAAAGTTTTCTTAGTTTTGAATCCAGTTTATGGAATGGTCACCAGAACCATTCCATACTGCTATATTGGGAAACTAAGACTCTTATCACCTGGGTGTTAGAGATTTTACAATTTAATCATTCAGTTCATGACCATGCCTCTTCCTAGCTTCAAACTGGGTGGGTGACCAGACTGTTGAAGACCCAACTCTTTCTCCATGCATGCAGCATATGCATTTATTATTTGTGCAACCCAATGTTTATTACACAATGTTTGTGCAACAGAAACAGCCAGTTTGGTCTTGTGGTTAAGGCACCAAGATCGAAACCAGGAGACTGTGAGTTCTAGTTCTGCCTAAGGCTGACTGGGTGACTTTGGGCCACTCATTCTCTCCCAGTCAAACTCATCTTACAAGTTGTTGTTGTTGTGGAGAAAAATAGAAGGAAGATGCATTAGTTACATTCATCATCTTGAGTTAGATATAAAACTAATGAAGTCAGGATAAAAATAAGTCCATAAAATACAAATATTAAAAAGGATGGCACCTCAATCATCTCTGCCATTGTTAAGCCAAGGTGTGGTGCTATGGACATCCTTGATTCAGTTTCAAAATTATTTGAAGTGGGGCTTAAGTAGATGAATTTTAACATGTGTATCTGAAAGAAAGACACTGCACTTAAAACTACCAGTTTCCCCAAATGGAATATGAGAAACAACAAATTATCTGCCTCTATTAATGTATTCCTTGATATATATGTGTAAAGTTTGTCATTTGAAGATTGGGACTTTAGACAGATATCCTGGCATATATCTAAGAATTACAGATGATAGTCATGATCCCAATAATTAAGTGCTTTCCATGATTTTAGACGAGGGTTTTTTTATTTCTACCTGAAATGTTTGTAGTTAAATATTAAATCTCCATCAAAAGCAAATACTACTTAGCAAGGATGAAGTCAACATTGTATGACTTGAAACCTTAGAAACTCTTAGATAGAACCTCAATAAAATTAAGATTTTGTTAAGACCCTCAAGTTGTTTTTCATTCTTAGATGCTGATTCTGCTAAGGGCTTTAGGCTGAAAATGTACTGTAGGTATGAAGATATTTCATAGACTAAATAGGCTTGAGTTTGACAAGCCTCTGCCACAACAATAGTACAGTTCACCTTGACTGGTTACTCTTTACTCCTAACCATAACTCTATATTATCTCTTTAACACCAGTTTCCATGGAAATGGCCATTGTAGCCATTCTCTGAAATGTTAAATTTGTCTCTTTTCAGAATGATTTATTAATGCTTTCCTTAAGAAGTACACAAGCTAGCTGGTCTCTCAATACATTACTTAGTTTTTCACTAAATGTACAATGTTCAGATAGCTTTATAAGTTAAGTGCAGTTAGGGCTGTCCATTTCTCTGTTTCCACTCATGAAACCATGAAATGTCCTGAAATCCTTAATGGTTTGAGCCCCAGGTGTTCTTGCATTATTTTTTTCTAAGTCTGCAAACCTGCATTGTGAAAGTTTTTGTGGGACAGTTAAGCTGCTTAATAAGCTAAATACTTGCATCCCACCACCATTCAATAATATAAGGATTTTTTTTCAGAACTATCTCATTTACCTCAACTAATTATTCAAGTCTTTCTGTACATGATGTCCAGTCACCTATGATTCTACAAAAGCAATAATTTTCCAATTTTGAATTCAGTTTTGGTCACCACGATACCCAGAAGAAATATTGAGACACTAGAAAGAGTGAGAGAAAAGCAATAAAGATAATTAGAGGTGAACAATTGCAGGAACTATATCCAGTCAAATAAAGAGACGAACTAGGGTTGACAAGATTGTAGTCTTCTAATATTTGAGCAGTGTCACAAAGGAGAAAAACACATTCTCCAAACTATCTGAGGGCAAGACAAGAAGTACATGCTAGAAGCTTAACAAAGAGAGATCCAATCTAAAATCAAGGAGAAATTTACAGATTAATTGAGAACAATTAATCAATGGAAAGGCTTGTCTCCAGAAGTTGTGGGTGTACCATAACTGGAGGTTTTTAAGAAGAGATTGGACAATCATTTGTCCAGAATGGTATATGGTTGGGTCTCCTGTTTCAGCAGGGGTCTTGGACTAGAAGACCTCCAAGGTCCCTTCCAACTCAGTTATTTTGTTATTACCAGGAAAGCTGATCGTCATTCTATACCCATGATAGCGAACCTATGGCAAGCATGCGGGCATGCCAGCCATCGCCCCAGGCCAGCTCCACCGTGCATGTACGTGCACCTCCCACCAGCCAACTGGTATTCAGGTCTCTGCCATGCATGTATGGGGGAGGGGTGCATGCACGGGGGCGCTCGCATTGCATTTTGGGGGTTCGCACATGCGCACCCCCCCGGCCCGTGTTTTGGGCCTGAAAAGCCTCCTGTGCCAACCCGGAAGCCAAGTGGATGGGGTGCATGTGTGTGGGGCGTGGCAGGGCCCATGTGCAACCGTAAGCAGTGCCTGCACATGCATGGGGTACGCACATGCATGTGTGGGGAACATGCACACATGCTCCAGGGATGCATACCCACACGCATGGGTGGGTCACATGCACGGGGGGCACTTGAATTGCATTTCGGGCATGCGCATATGCATTTGCGCACATGCGCACATGCTTTGGATACTCAGCACCAAAAAGCTTAACCATCACTGTTCTATATTTTCTTTCCTTGTCTTTACTCTCTATGAGCAGTTCAGCATTATTGGTCTGTTTGACCATAAGAAGTTTCTAGAACAAAGAGAAAGTGGGAGTGGGGAAGACAGAGACTTTGTCTCCTTCATCAATTCATTCTAAGATGACCCATACTGCTCATTACACAGTAACAAAATGATTTCTACTGCCTGGCTGAAAAATGTTATGGTGAGCAAGTTATCTTTAGGAAGGTGGCAGACCGTGACTAACTATGATAGATGATTTTGCATATCTCACTGAAGCAGTAACCTTGTCTCATTAGTACAGCTACCAATATCCACCATTTTACAGCATAAGCAAAGAAAATGGTTTATTTGCATTGTCGTTTAACATACGGCAGTAAGAACAGTTAAGAAAACAAAGGAGAGAAATGCCTGGCTGAAGTTTTAGAGGTATTGTGACCTGAGTGAGACGTGAATTAAGGAAGGCCAAATGCCAGAGGGAACAGATGGGTTCTTTTGGAGATCTGTCATTGGAGCTTTTCACTGTGATGCAATAATGCTGCATTTCCCACTGTACTGTGTGGTCTGCCTTGGGCTTTGGAATTGCCATCCCATTATTGTGACTTTTATCACCCAGCAGAAATAAACAGATGCTATACAAAAGAAAAATGTTCAATATCCAATGAAACGGGGATATTCTCTTTCATTCTTAACGTGTTGCAATATAAATGTACACATAGGGAGGAAAATAGGCTAGCTACTTCAAAGTATAAAAAAAATTAAAAAGCTCCTTGGAGGACTGCCATTGTAGGAATAGGGATGGCAAAGGAAGACACCAGGAAAGAAAAAAAAGCTTTGGGTTAATTACTTCTTCAAGACAAAACGATACAACAGTGGGCTTGTGTTGTGCAGAGTGCATAGCTAATTGGAGTGCTGTAGGAGTGTTACCTAGCAACTTAACAGCGTGAAGGAAGATTGTACTGCATTTCTTGTGCAAAATATACTCAGCTCAATGTCATGGGCTACATGATGAGGTGACTTAGTGTCAATGTCTAAAATGTGGGACTGAGCAGGAAACCCAGGTTTCCAGGATACTCTCGGCCACAGAAACTCACTCAGCAACTTTGGGTTACTTATTCTTACTTAGCCCATACTACTCCACAGGGTTGTTGTTGTGGGGGAAATAAAAAAAACCCCAAAGTAATCTATTGTAAGCCTCCTTGAGCTCCTGGTGTAAAGGAGGAACATACAGTTTGCTAAAAATAGGATGCTGAATCCATAAAGGATGAGACTTAGCACTGGAATTTATCCTGAGATTTTCGAGAAGTGGTTTGTGACCAGGCGGAACATTTTTTGATAGCCAGAGGCTGCAGTGGGTAGGAAATGATCAGAATAGACAAATTAATGTGATGCTTAAGGATGAGGACAGTATTTTCTGCCTTTTCCAGAGTGTTGGGGTGAGTGTGTTACGTTACCTTTAAAAACAATAATTAGGTAAATTGTAAGGTCTACGATATAGTTATCTATATATTTCTTTTCTCAAAGTTTGAGTGTCATCCCTGGCCCCTAAGGAGTTGTCCCACTCCCCGTTCAGGTATTCTCCCCAGCCACAGGGAGGTTTTTAGCTTAGCCCAGATCAAGCTTCCTCTCCCTTTCCTGGATGAGGTAGGAAGGATAAAAATAAAGGCCAGAGATAGCAGAGTTCATCTCCCTAAGCAGACTTAGGGACAAACTTTCATAGTTTGTCATTGGTTTTTTGACATACCTATGCACAATGATGGAAGAAGACTGAAATTTTCACAGTAGAGGAGTGGATTGTGAAAATGTCAGAATTTCCAGGAATAGAAAAACTGACCTGTTTCAAATAACAAAAACTTTTTAGAAAGACTGGAAGTCTTATGTCATGGTTGGCCAACATTTTGGGTTGTCTAGGCTGCATTGATTGAGGATTTCCACATGCCTTTTTTAAAAACTCTGGATAGAACTACACGTAGCTCTGATATTAGCAAATTAAAGAAGTACAAACATGCCAGTTTACACTTATTTTAAACTTATGTTTTATCTTGCTTAGAGCCTCATGTTTAAAATAGATTTGCGCTACGTGTTAGCCTGCATGGAAAAATAAATTTCTCCTACAACAAACTGCTATGCTGGGAGTGGGAGAATTGTTTGCAAAAGACTCCACAACACCAGGGAAGTGAAATTGGTTGATTTATTCGATGAAGCATGACTGGATTGGTTTCTATCTCTGTTAGGTGAATAAAATCATAAAAAACAAAAGTGGAAAGCTATGAGCCCAGCCACTTTATCTTCCAAATTCTGGTGGCATTGCAATCCAAACTCAGAAGGAAACTGATACTGCATGCCAATAAACCAAACAAGATTTATTTATTCCCCTTAAAGAATCAGGATCTGCATAAGAGAGGTCAGTCTCCTTGTTAGCTCTGGGATTCTGTCAATATTTCACCTGGTGGTAGAGCACATTTCAGTCACTTGTCCATGATGGAATGGCTCCATAATCAGTCTTGAAGTTCCATGTATTGTTTTGTGTATCTGATTTAATCCTGATGGCAACTAAGTGTACTTTACTTGGAGAACACAAAAAAATAATTAACAACTAGTTGAGAGATAGAGCTCATTTAAACCATATGATGGGGTTTTTTTTTGCTGGCTATCTTATTCAGGGAATAAAATTAACAATATCTTCTTTTTTTTAATGCATATTTATGTGTTTCTATCCCAAGAATAAGGAAGGAACCTGCCTTGTTCATTTAGGAAATTATATTGAAATTATTACTGGGGTTCTTTTCCCCCATGCCCCATAAATAATTAATATCAATGATATTGGTCATACCTTTAACCACCAAAATAGCCTATAAAGGAGTAAAACAAACTTTGAAAGGTATTTTATAATCTAGAGAAAAGGTTATATATTGGTAAGTAGTAGTAAAAGGGAAAGAGTTCTGTTTACATGTATACAAGTTTAATTTTCACTTCAGTTGTTACAGGAAAAAAATAATGTGGGAATAGGGAGTAGAGTAGAAAAATTTAGCTTGGGCAAAAAACTTATTGGAAATGGATCAACATCCAAGATTATTTAGCAGACAATATACAAGATTATTTAAAAGGAAATAATAATCTACCAACAGAATAGAAAGGAAATAAAAGAATAAGCGATGGTAGAAAAGAACAACTTTTGATTGATAAAATAGCATTGGAAGATTACAGAAACTAATAAAATGATTTACATATGGTTTGGATTCATTCATTACATGTTTGTGTTTGATTCATTACCACATAATTGGATCATGAAATGTTTGGAAACAACTGGGGTCAGAAAAAGCATCAGAATCTTTACAGAAAAAATAAGAAAACCGAATTGGTCGTTGGAAATGAAAAAAATATGGGCTTGTTAACATTAGAAGAGGCATCTTCGAGGGTGACTCATCATCACTCTTATTCTTTGTCATTGTTATGGTCCAACTTTCTGTAATATTGAAGAAAACACACCTTGGCTCTTAAATACTAATAAATTCTCACATTTGCTTAATATAAATGATTTGAAGTTTTATGGAAAATCAGAAATTGAAATCCAGTCATTGACAAATACGATAGGAAGTTGGCTCATAATACACCAAATTTAACTGTGGTTGAAAAGAAAGTGTGGATAATGGCATAAGCCAACTGTAGTGGTCCCAGTGGGTATTTGCTCTCTGTGTGCCATACCAAAAGTCTTGGATGGCACTTAGAAAATCTGTGCATTGACAAATACTTCCATCTATCAATTACAAAAGGTCATATTGCTGGCATGCTCACATATAACTACACTGATACATTATGACATCCTAGGTTCTTGGGAAGAACTT